>JAANDH010000999.1:82437-101351 GCA_011799765.1 Nymphaea thermarum
AACCTTAGGAGTCAAGGATAACCTTTTAATAAAAATTCAAACACACTCAAAACACCCATTGAAGCTGCTAAAACAAGCATGGCACCAATTTTAGGGGCAATTTTGAAACATCTTTCCATAAAACTCACATGGTTCACGGTTTTGGAATGTGAATCACATCTTAATATGGTAGATCAGCATCCAAATTCCCCACATAAAAGATCTCAAATATGAAGATGAGTGGCACCTTTTCTTGTGATTCATGCATGACCTAGAAAGCATGTGATAGACTCTTCACTAAATTCTTCCAAGATAAAAAATTTGATGAGATGTTTTGCGAGGGTCCCATAGATGGGACCAAGGTGCATATTCAAGAAAATATTTCTTCCATTGACTTGGTAAACAATGAAGAAGTCAAATTGGCAGCCTTTAGCTTAAGCAATAATAAAGTGCCAATCTCATACAATTTCTTAATGAATCTCATTATATTTTATTAGCTCTAATTGGATATGATGTCAATGAGGTAATCAAAGATAATTTTTACTACTAATAGGCTTCTAAGAAAAGTGAATAGGATACATGTTCTCATCCCAAATTTCTATGAAGGTGAGGGCATCAAGGATTTTAAACCTAGTACTTTATTCAACTATCTAAAATTCATCATTGACATTGTCAATCGAATGAAAAGGTCCCTCACATGGGTTATTGGGGTTAAATAGGGGGCATTCTAGGCATGATGATTCAAAATCAAATTTTGATTACACATGAGTCAGCAAATAGCTTAAATACGCATAACGGTTCTTTTGTTCCTTAAGATTGATTTCTTTGAGAGAAAATGTACTAGTGTTTCTTGAGGAAAGCCCTAGTGGAGTTGGCCTTGAAAAAGAAAGATTTAGAGAATTATGACATGCCCTTCTTCAACTCTTTATGCATTAGTATTAAATGAAGAGGCACACTACTTTGATAGCCACATAGACATTCAGACGATCAGATACTTCATCTTCCTACCTCTTTTGCTGTGGTGTAGAAACTAAAACTTGGAAGACATGGCGACATACATTTTCCTATTATCACAACACTTGTTGATGATATCATCATACTATGCAAGATGAATGTGGGAATCATGAGATCTATGAATAAACTTCTCAGGGAGTTCGAGGAAAATGTATATATATTTATAAACCCAAACAAATCTTCAGTTACCCTCTTTAATGTGAAAATTCACTCCAAAGGAGATAAAAACTTGCCTTGAGGAATACTGATACTTGTTGTTAAGAAGGACAAATCCATGAGGTTGTGTGTTGACTATAAAATAGTCAACCAAGTCACTATTGAGAATAAGTACCAATTGCCTTGCATTGACAACTTGTTTGATCAACTAAACTTTGCAAGAATATTTTTGAAGATAAACTTAGAACTGGGTATCAACAATTAAGGATTAAAGAATGTGATAGTATTACAATTACTTTCAGAACTCATTATGGACACTATGAGTTTATAGTGATACATTTTGGATTAATCAATGTTCTAGCTATTTTTATGGACTTAATGAACCGATTTTTTCAACAATATCTTGATGAGTTTGATTGTTATTATTCATGATATGTTGATGTATTCAAAGATTGTGGAAGATCATAGAGTGCACTTACAATTGGTACTATAGATACTTAGAGAGCACAAGCTATAGGTTGAGCTCTTTAAGTGTGAGTTTTGGTTGGATAAAGTTGCATTTTTTGGTCATGTCATCCTGGTAGGATGCATATCAGTGCATTTGACAAAGGTGGAGACAATCTTGAAGTGGGAGCAACCGAATACCATTGCTGACATCAAACCTTTATTAGTCTAATAGGGTATTTAAGGAGATTCTTTTGGGTTTTTGCCAAGATATCCTTGTCGATGATCAAACTTGTTCATAAGGGCATCAAGTTCAAGTGGACATCAGATTGTGAATATCAAATCTAAATATTGATGGGGAAGTTTACAAACAACTTTAGCTTTGGCATTACATTTACATTCAAGAGGATTTGCAGTTTTACTGACGCATAAGATGCAGGTTTAGGATGCTTGTTGATGCAGCATGATAGGGTGATAGTGTTAGATGTGGTAAACAAATGTTTAACTTATGTTTTATTATTTGGGTCTAGATCTAGACCCAATCTGGACTTATATGATGTTTCTATTTCTAAATCGTGCTCCTGTAAATCCACTCATTAGGGGTACTTTTGTCAAGGTTTACATTAGAGCATCTGGCCTGACCTTAACTAATAGATTCTACCCTCATTCTCATTTGTGTAGTTGTGACGTGTGGACTGCAACTTTGTTCTTCATCCTTTCTAAGTTTTCTGCAATGATAGTTCTGGAGTTTCTCACATGGTATTAGAGCACAATCTTAGACCGATTGGATTTCAAATGGTGTGTCCTTGGAGATCATATAACTCTTTCTAAATTCTCCTTTATTTACCTTTGCCTACCGGTTGTTTTTCTTCTTGCCTCTCTTCTTTCTTTATATGTTTCTAATGTCTTCATGAAGCTGGATGTGTAATTAAACATGAAACTAAATGCAAGACTAGCTGGCAATGAAGGGTTTCAACCAGAAACACACAACACTCCTTAACCCCTAATTTTATATGAAAATCATGGATCAAGATGGGTTTCAGTTAGTTCAATGTGTTGGATGAAACACTACTGGATCAGAACCCAAAACATGATTTAAAGCTTTTCTAAGAGAAAAAGAAAGAAATAGGAAAAATCTAGTGAAATGCATACTATAGTTGGCTACACCTAGCCAATTTCAACAATTTAACACCCTAAAATTCAATAATGTCTCAGTTACCAGCTCCAGCAAGGGAATCACGAGTTTCCTTGCTTTCCGCATGTGGAGAACATCCCGAAAATTGACCTAGATAAAGATTTATTGATACATAATGTCAAAATTAATAAAACCAGTCAAATGAATCATAAACATTAAAAGGACTCCACTGGTTATTAGGAACAACAGTCACCTCATTGGTCAAAGGTTTTGATTTGCAGCCCTCAATATTTGTTACCTTATTGGTTGGTTTCCTATGAACAACACTTAACCATCAGAACTGAGGACATGGAAAGAAGAACCCATGGAAAAACAAAAGACCCAAACAAATGTTGAACGAGTGACAAACACCACAATCCTTCGATAGCGAGTCCTCAAACATGAAACCTTGGGAAATAAGCTAATGTGTTGTTGCTACCTTTCACAACTAGCAAACTAAGTAAAGACTAGACACAAGAAATATAGAATTGGAATATGAGATGGTGAGAAAGGGAGAAAAGATTTCGAACACATATGAAATCTTGCTATCAAGCATCAACATGAAGATGGAAATTGGGAAAATCAACACATGGCAGCAACTTCAACATCTTTGAATGACCTTCCCTTCTGTTTCTCATAGTTTTTAACCTTAGGAGTCAAGGATAACCTTTTAATAAAAATTCAAACACACTCAAAACACCCATTGAAGCTGCTAAAACAAGCATGGCACCAATTTTAGGGGCAATTTTGAAACATCTTTCCATAAAACTCACATGGTTCACGGTTTTGGAATGTGAATCACATCTTAATATGGTAGATCAGCATCCAAATTCCCCACATAAAANAACCTTAGGAGTCAAGGATAACCTTTTAATAAAAATTCAAACACACTCAAAACACCCATTGAAGCTGCTAAAACAAGCATGGCACCAATTTTAGGGGCAATTTTGAAACATCTTTCCATAAAACTCACATGGTTCACGGTTTTGGAATGTGAATCACATCTTAATATGGTAGATCAGCATCCAAATTCCCCACATAAAATATCCAAATCATAAAAACATGCATAATTTGATCATTTCAACTCTTGTTTCAATGCAACTTATTGTCATTGTGACACTGAAAACCACCTAAACATGAGTTTTAAGCACTAAGTCCATGAATGAATGTGTAATTTGTAAGCTCAAAAAAGTTATACATTTCATACATCACCATACTCTCTATGCTTAGATGTTGTTAGTCCTCAAGAAACACCACATAAAACTAAAAACAAGCAACTATTAAAAGCAACAAGTGCAAGTTGATGCAAATGTATGATGTACAACAATCTTGACCAGCTCAACTCAACTTTGTAGGAATTATTGTTGTATTTAGTGCATGTAACAAGCTTTTGAACCACCAGTTTTTATCCTAATAAATGAATGAAGTCATGTGAGGGTTTTCATTTATCATACCCACATACATCTTTTCACATGAAACAATTTTTCTTTTTTCAAATCATTTAGGTATCCAAAGCATCAATTCAAGCACCTTCCTTCATGCGCTCATTGGAGAAAATGGTCGCATGATGCAATTGTAAATACTACCACCATGTACCTCAAGCATTCTACAAGAAAATCCCAAGCCTCCATAGCGGGCTTAAACTTTACAAAAAATTTATTAAACTTGCAAATTTATGTTTTATTCTTTCTTTTTCCATTCCATACTTTGTGTTGCACAGTTTTAAATTTATTTTTTAAGTAGTTTTTATTTTCTTCTCTTATTCTTTTTTATGTATATGATCCACTCTTCACTCTTAGACACTTGTCCCATAGGATATAAAGATTCACCACTTTGGTGGCTGTGTGTAGCCTTATTATAAGAAATCTCATGCCTAGTGGCTTTTCTACTAGTTCCTTGTAGTGAACTTGGGCTAACAGCTCAGAGATCCAGTTGGCCTCAAGGTACTAATGTAGAACACCATCTGAACTTACTTGCTTGAATTTAAAAGGCTTCAAACACAAATTAGGTGGATGTTTGTATTCAGTTCCTTATGTTTTGGAGGTAGAAAATTATGTCAACTCAACCCGATTCTCCTACTCAAGGTCACAAAAAGTGAAACAACTACACTAATCTTGAACTCACATATATATCAAATACTTAATATATACAACCATACATTGTCATGCAAGTACTTCAAGCCAAACCAAACCTTCACATGCACTCAATTGTTTAAACCAACATAGGAAATCGATGTGATTCTTCGATTACTTCCTTTGCCTCATCTTCATCAAGGCACCGAGAGTATTCAGTGCTAAATCCACGTCTGTATAATACCCCTGCTAGGATAAAGTACCTCGCTGACATATGTTGTATTGCTTTTTGTTCATTTTTAGGCATTTCATCCACTTTCAATGTACCTTTTGATGTCATGGTACCAAGACGTATTCCCCCCTTGGATATGATGAACATGCGCCATCGTTTCAAAAGCAGGGTGTTCCAATCTTCCAATCTCAAAAGAAGGAATTGCTTCATTGGTTCGAAAAGTGATGGTCGATCCTAAGCTCGTGAGGCCATCCGCAATAGGGTTACCTTCTCTCTTTACGTGAGCCAATTGTACTTCTTCGAATTGACAGATTAATGAGGTAGCAATTTCTTGATATGGCACCAACTTTTCATCTTTGACTTGCCATTCTCCATTCACTTGGTTTATAATAAGCTGAGAGTCGCCGAAGGCATGCACTCTTTTCACTTGAAAACTCAATAAAGAACGAAGTCCTTGTATGAGGGCTTCATATTCAGCCATGTTATGGGTACATGAAAAATCAAGTTTCAAAGAGTACGAGATCATTTCGCTTTCTGGAGTGATGAGTAAGATGCCTATGCCTGCTCCCATCACATTTCTGGACCCGTCAAAGTACATCTTCCATGTCGGAACCGTTTCCAATCTTAGTACATGTTCATCTAGATACTCATCATTTGTTTTGATTTCTTCGTACTGAGAGAAGTCTGCTAATTGATCCGCAATTGCTTGTCCTTTGATTGACTTTTGAGACACATATTCAAGATCATATTGCATCAACAGAACTTGCCATTTGGTGATACGCCCATTAAGGAATGGTTGTTCCAAGATGTACTTGAGAGGATTTAGTTTGGAGAGTATCTTGACCTCACAAGCTAATAAATAATGTCTCAACTTCTGACACATCCAAACCAATGTCAGGCAAGTTTTCTCTATTGGAGAGTACTTCTTTTCGTACTGAACAAAAGTCTTGCTAATGTAATAGATTGCATGTTCGATGCGACTTCCTTCCTCATATTGTGCCAAAAAGCCGCCACATGCTGACTCATTCACTGTGATGTAAAACAGCAATGGTCTACCCAACGTTGGTGGTTTTAGAATTGGTGGATTTAGAAGGTATTTCTTGATCCTTTCGAATGACTGTTGGCATTCAAAACTCCATTCAAACTTGACACCTTTCCTCAACAGCTGGTTGAATGGCTCGCATCTCATGGCCAGATTGGAAATGAATCGTCTGATGGATTGGATTCGTCCTTGCAAGCTTCACAACTCCTTGATATTGGTAGGTGGTGGCATATCGATTATTGCCTTAGCTTTGGTAAGATCCATTTCAATTCCCTTCTTACTGACCATGAAACCCAACAACTTGCCTGACTCAACCCCAAACACACATTTTTGAGGATTCAGGCGAAGTTTGTACTGTAAAAGTCTCTCGAATACTTGGGCAAGAGTTTCAATGTGATATTCTCTTGTCTTGGATTTGATCAATATGTCATCGATATATGCATCCATGATTTTATGCATCTGGTCATGGAAGATGGTGGCCATGGCTCTTTGATAGGTTGCTCCAGCATTCTTCAACCCAAATGGCATTACTGTGTAACAAAAAGTGCCCCACGATGTAGTAAAAGCGGTATTAGGTTGATCTTTGACTATCAATTTGATCTGGTTATATCCCGAATATCCATCCATGAAAGAAAACATTACATGGCCTGCAGTACTATCTACCAATAGATCAATGTTTGGAAGAGGATAATCATCCTTCGGTGTGGCTTTGTTCAAGTCTCGAAAGTCAATGCACAACCTAACTTTACCATTTTTCTTAGAGACCACCACGATGTTCGCCAACCATTCGGGGTAATCAATGGCACGATTGAATTTTTCCTTTAGCAAGTCCTCTAGTCCTTCTTTTACAGGGCCTTCTAGTCGAGGGTGAAGCTTGCACAATTTTTGCTTAATCGGCTTGCAGTTAGGATGTAAGGGCAAACGATGTTCGACCAATTGGGGGTCTAAGCCTGGCATATCTTCATAAGTCCAAGCAAAAGCTTCTTGGTTACCTATAAAAAAGTCCACCAATCTTTTCTTCTCATCCACTGACAAACTGGTGCCAATTTGAAGAATTTTAGGATCTTCACTGGTTCCAATATTAATTTCTTCAATTGGATCATTAACCAAGGATGAGGGATGTTCTTGTTTTTGAATCTGAGTGAATTCTAATAATTATGACTCGGGTATTGTCATAGGTTCCATTTCACCGACTGCTTGTTCGATAAATGCTTTCTAGATGATTTTTGTGGAAAAAGAATAAACTGAGATATATTGAGTTCCAACATCCTGTAAAGAGGATAAAGGAAAGAGTTGGACGAAATTGACAACAAAAAATTACTTGCATTTGCATATATAAAAAAAAAGGTTCTTAGTTCATAGAATGGTTCCTCTCATGAGACCAAACAAAAAGATGTTTAAAATAACAAAATTCATGGGAGGATTTTGAAACAAAAGTGAATACTATTAGCCCCCAAGATCTTCTTCAAATTCCTTCATGATGTCCCAGTCCTCTCATGTTCAACTGAAAAGAGATGCTAATCGGTTGCAAGATGTCATCTTCATTTTTCCCAAGGCCTGTGAATGGACGATAGCCACCTTTCAGAAGCAACTAAAAACCCTTTGGGTTTTTCATGAAATGAACATACAATGGGTGTTCTTGGTAAATTGCACGATTGCTTGAAAGTATAAGCATTCCCAGATGGTTCCCCTATCTCCATGTTCTGCATCCATTCTTCCAAAGGTTTGTCCTCTGTTGTTCTGATGCTCGGTACATCCACCGGATCAATTGGCCTAGGGAGCATGGGTTGCATCAACCTCTCGACCGGATCCTCAGCACGGACAATGATGACTGATAGACCAAAATTCCATTTCAGACATTGATGAAGAGTGGGTGGGATCCCTCGTACTTGATGGATCCAAGGTCGTCCCAAAAGCAGGTTGTCTGATGGTGGTACATCTACCACATGAAACACAATGCAATGGCCAGTATTTTCAATGATCACATTCATGTCGAGCGTACCTTTGTTGTTCATGCCTCGGCCATCGTATCCGTAGATCTTGGTATTATCAGAACGATATTTGTTTTCACAAAACCCCAATGTTTTAGCCGTGAGATCAGGACAAATATTCAAACCACTTCCTCCATCAATCAAAACATGTGGCACCGTCATCCCATTGACCTGAACAATGATGTAAAGAGCATCTTCATGGAAATATCCCCATTTTGAGAGGTCTTTTTCTGAGAAGGTAGTTGATTGATTTTTAGAAGCTTGAACCGAGTCTCCCTCATCTATACGCTCTTCCAAGGGAAGAACATCCAAACAACATGGATCTTCATCAGAGGAGTCATTTGATGATTCGTCGCCTTGTAAGATAAAAGTCTTCGGAATCATGGAAAGTTTCTTGGGCAAACTTTCTATCCTGACATTCATCATAGCAATGAAATCCAGAGGTTCCTTACCTTGGTCTACCACCATGACTTTGTGTGAACTGCTCCCAATATAAGGTCAAATGTGCTCTTGTGGATGATACAGAAGTGGAGTGCGTCTAGTGATCATGGCCACTGCTGCCTTTCCATGGTCAGGGAATGGATCCCTTAGTATCTCAGGGGTGCTATCATCACAAATCTTGAGATCTTTGTTGATGAAGTCTTGAATAATATTTTTGAGGACAAAACAATCCTCAGTGTCATGACCAGGGGCACGATGAAACTTGCATAGTTTTTCTTTATTTTCTCCCATCATTTTCAGAGGCTCTGATACTTTTGGCAAGACGATAGTTCCTTTGGCGAGAAGGTATTCCAGGATCTTCTCCCGAGACTGGCTCAGAGGAGTGAATTTGCGGTCGTAGCTCCAACCTGGGTGTTTGTTTTTCCTTTCATCGTCGCCTTTGAGAAACTGCGTGTTCTTCTTGAAACTGACTTCCTTGTCATGCTTGTAGTTATTGTCATGGTCCTTTCTAATGCCAGCATTGACTATGAAGTGTGCAGGCAGCTGTGTCCTTCCTCCTTTCTTTCCATCTTCTTTGTACTTAGGAGCAATAATTCCATCAAAATCTCCTTCCTCAATCCCTTCTTCTATCGAGTTTGCTTGTTCAATCAACTCAGCAAAGGTTTTGATTGAGGCATTGCAGATGAGACTTTTCAAGGGTTGGGCAAGATTTTTCCTAATGAGTGACAAGGCTTGTGTATCAGAAATGGGCTCCTTCATCTTATTGCATTGAATTCTCCATTTTTGGATGAATTCCCGAGCCTTTTCTCCCTGTTTCTGACGAAGACTGCAAATGGTAGTGAGGGTTGGAGCCATGGGAGCAGTTTGTTCAAATCTTTCAACAAACATGTTAATCAACTTGTCAAACTCCTTCAGCTCGATTGGATTGACATTTTCTTTGTACCATTGTGCGGCAATGCCTTCAAGACTTCTTAGAAAATATCAGAACAAAGCTCTGTTGTTTGTTCGAATTTTGTAGCAATAATTGAAAAAAGTTGAAAGATGAACGTGTGGGCAAGTGGTTCCATCATATCTGATGAATTCTCTGGGCAAGTCTTTCACGTCTTCGTCCCCTTCAATGCCAAGGTAGTAGTCCTCACATGAATATGAACGCTTCCCCTTCCCCCTAAGCTCAAGATTGTTCATTCTTTTCTCCATTTCATAGAATCTGCGCTTAGTCGGACTTTCATTATCACTTGATTCGACCAATTCTGGCTTGGTCTTTTTCTTCTTGCCCTTGATCTCCTTTACTTTTTCTTCAGAAATCTCACTGTCTGAAATACTGCTAGGGATGTACTTCTTGGTCTTTTTGCCTTTCTTGGTAGACTTTCTCTTCCTTTTGGGCTTCTCTTCCGAACATTCAGTGGTGATAGGACTAGGTGAGCTGCTTTCTATCATAATTTCTTTTCCCTTTTTGCTTTTCTTTGTTGTCTTTTTCTTTTTTAGAGGAAGCGGTTCGGGTTTTTCTTCCTTACTAATTGCCCAATCCGAACTCAAATAATCTTCATCCTGATCTGTAGGAGAGGACTTGTTCTTCTTCTTCTTTCTTTTTTGCTTGGCAGCCTTTTCATTCTCTGGCTCTGGAGTAACCATCAAGGTCTTTTGCTCTTATTGCTCTTTCATGAATCGCTCCATGAACAAACGAAACATATGGTAAGCTTCTGGCTCGATTGCTGGGAGGCCAAGTGTTTCTAGTCGGAGTTCAGAAGATGAAGCCTCATTCTGAGGAGTCTGCTTAGCTTGCAATCTAGTTTCAACCATCTTGTTGGCTTTCAAGTATTCACCTTATGACACAAAAAAATAGAGTTATTGGACGAAAATAATGACAAAATGAAGGTTCATATTGCATTACAAGTTTTAAAAGTTACACCCAAAGATACCAATAAAGATGACAACGACAGAAGGAATACAAAGTTGACAACATAAAACTTTTAGGGAAGGATGGATGGTGGTCGGTTGGCATCCCACCACTCAACATATTCCTTCTTCACCACTGGGCCTGTGAACCAAGTGTATGATATCTGTGTCTTCCATTCTTGTTGAGCTACTGCAAACAATGCCGTCCATTGAGGAGAACTAAGGTCGAATTCGGGAATAGCTCCAATTGGTGCATGCACAGAGACCATCTTCTGCCTTTGAGAGAATTGTCTCATACATCTATCAGCACAATAATCAACTATGAAGTAAGGGCCCAAGAGTGTGGTATGCCCATGATGATGGTGAGTGTATCGGGGTAGGCTCTGCCGACAATCACAATAATCCCAAATGATCTCTCCTTCATTCAATTGCTCGATCAAACGACGGTATTGCTCCAAGGTTGTCAATGATCCATCAGTGTTTCTGAATAGACTGGCTTGGGGTCCTGCATGCTTGAGGAACTACAATTGTAAAGCATATGTGCATCCTTCTATGAAGTCGATATCTTCAATGGTAAAGCGAGTGAGTCCTCGGTAAAGGAAGGCTAAGGCTGTCATTGCTACTGACAAGTGTCGGGTCCCCCTATGCCCCCATACCCGAAAAAGTTGGGCAATACGGACATCTAAAAGGTCGCTTCCATCGGTAAAAAGGGTCACTCCTACTGTGCAGAGCATCAAACAATGTTTAATTCTCCCTATGGCTTTTCGAGGTAGGGTAGAAGGTTCAACATAGGTTACAAATTCTTGATACAAATTTTTCATGTTGATGCTTTGATTTTCATGGTTTTCTACTAAAGGCCAAGTTTTTCGTTCAGTAAAGTGAGCAATGAGGTCATTTGCATTGACCTTGGTTGGGTTCATAAGGAATTGTTTTTCCAATAGATCATTTGGGTCACAAGTTGGGGTAGGGTGGTCTAGTATTTCGGCAAATTCATCTAGTAATATTGTCATTTCTTCCCATGGAAACCAAAAAGGGAAGGTCATTGGGTTCCAACACTCGGCAATTGTATGTACCAAATTTCCATCAACTGACTGCATTCCTCCAGCTGCCACTGTTTCTAGCCCACATTCTTCAAAGTAAGAAAGAAACATCCGAGAGAAGGTGGGATGCCAAGTCCGATACCATTCGGGAGCCAAAGGTTTATACTCAAGAGAAATATAGGTGGACCGTTCGGGACCTTCCCCAAAGAGGATGTGATCATAAGGGAATGTGACACCACGTTGGAAAGAATACATCTTGAATGATGACTCTAAAAGATAAAGATTGAATTAGTGGAAAACATTGACTAGGTTGACAAAGACAATATGAGGTAGATGTGTGGAATGAGGTTGTAAATCATCACATAAGGTTTCATGCACATCAACATCTATCATGAAATAATTTTTTTTTTTTTTAGAAAATTAGGTATAGAAACCTAATTGAGATAATTTTGTGTCAGGATAATCCGATATCAAGTTATGCTTATATACCTTAGCCAAATGGCTCAGTACGAGCATAGATTCTTCCTTAGGCAACTAAGGGTAGAGTTCATCAACTTCTTCTTGATCATTCGTCGATATACCATAAATTACCACTCATGGTACTAACGAGGGGGCTTTCCCACCCAAGGTATGGTCTAGTTGTAAGGCTTAGTCTTGTGCTACCGCCAAAGACCAAGTCCGGCAACATGATAACCGAGACAAATAGGTATGAGAAATTTTGAAATATGAGAAATCATATAAAATGGGTTGTCTCTAATACAATGTTGCCTAAGTTTGAAGATTAAAATAGAAGAGCAAACATGGTTTTCAAACAACTCCTAAATTGAGAGGGGTGGTATGTGATCATAGATATGTGTGAACATGATTGATCCTCCTCAATTAGCCATACGTGCAAGAAAACAATCACAATCACCAAACAATGCAATGAAATGCCAATGGGGTCGAGGCCAAAATAGGGGACATGCTTTATCATTGGCAATACATGAGATGTTCAAATTAGTGAAAATGCATCAATTATAATCATAGCCAAACGATGACGGGTCCCATCACGGTTGCCATCTGTTTGCATCCCAAAATTTTTATTGGTTTTAGAGTGATTTAGAAAAATGAGGTTTTTGTTTTGAAAGAGGAAAGAAAGTGACTCGTCCGTCGGTACGAGGATCGACCGTTCCCGGCGCCTTTACCGGGAGTAATCAACCCAAGGGCTATGTTTATCATTGATGCATTTCGTTTTAACTTAAACATCTTTTGGATTGTATATGGGGTGTAGAAAGTATTGAAAGTTTGAAGTTTCAAACTTTTGAAAAGATTCTTAAAGAGTTGCTTGAAAATGTGAAATGTTTTGAGGAAGAAGTGGAACTAATAATATCATTTGAAAAGCTTGTGAAATCATTTCAAAATCACTTTAGTGTTCTCTTAAGACTTTAAGTAGGTTTGAGATTTTGCTCTAATTCGGTTACCACCTAGCTAAAGCTCCATCCCATCTTTCTTAAGCTCTTTTGGAGAGATGCTTGTGATCATAAGTGAAATAAAGTGGGTGAGAATGCATGAATGCATTTATCCTATATGATTGAAAAAATGTAAAACATTCCTACCACAACATTCATCTAAAGTCATTCCTACCACAACATACATCTAAGATTTTGTTGTTATAATTATTGTATATAAGAAGGAAAAGTTTTTGAAAAGGGATAGGGATTGTAGACCGTCAAGCATGATTCCAACATTGAGTCATTACTTGGTTTGTGGTATTAATGAAGTTGGTAAATAGAAAGTTCGTGAGAGGAGAATGTTAAGAAGAATACAAGAAATAAAAAACACTCTTATGAAAAGAAAGAGAGACATAGAGAAAGACATGCATACATGTGTATATACCATAACATATACACATATATGAAAGCTTAAGAGAAAAAGATGTATTGATTTGAAGAAAAAGAGAGTTTTAGAGGAAAAGAAAAATATCATACGTATATATGGGTATGAGAAATTTTATAAGAGAAGATATTTGTCTTGAAAAGAGGAATAAATATTTGAAAGAGAGGAAATGGAGCACATGTACATACGTATTCATGCACATATAAAAATTTATAAAATGGAAAGTGAAAGCATAGAAAGAGAAAGATGGGGGGTCATCATGTTGGGCATAGATGTATATAACATGTATATACATCCATACCTTTACAAGATTAAAAATCAAGAAATAACTTAAAATTACTAACTTCAAGTTTAATGTGGGCCGGAAGGGAGCTTGGACTATGCAAGAGTCTTAGCTAAGTCACTAAGGCCATGTTAGAAGGTTCCTTTTGAAAATGTTTTGAAAAATATGATTTATATAAGTATAGAATGTTATTATTTAGTTTGTTGTAAGGGATATATTTCTTCCACCGTTGGGTATGGAAGAAAATAAGCAACATAGCGAGACACTCGTTAGGGTTCCTAATGGGGTGATTAAAAATTAAACTAGCGCAAAATGACATGCAAATGCATATTAACATGTACATTTTCGTAAGGGTTTATTCCGGGTTGGACAAGTCCCAACCTCAAAAATTAATATTAAAATAAATAGTCCCCAAACCACACTCTCATTCCCACCATACATTCACATATAAGTAGAAAACCAAGCAACTATGCATGGATAATATATAGACAACACTCAAGGAAAGAAATAGAGAAAGAGGATGATGAAAAGAACAAGGTTCAATTAGGAGGGAGGACATGATGTAACTATGAAATGATATACCACATCCTCTTCTCATGTTTACGGTGCACTTGAGTATAGCCTCCTAACTCTAAAATAGAGATTGAGAGCTATCTCCTTTGGCCATGGGGAAATAAGGAAGAGATGAAAATAAGAGGAAGCAAAAGAACAACAAGAATGTATTCATGAAAAGAAAGAATATGATTAAATGAAAGATCCTCTCATCTTTTCATGCTCCCAATGTACTTGAGCATAGCCTCTTGTCTCTTAAAAAGAGATTGAGTACTATCTCCTTTGGCCATGGAAAAATGAAGATGAGAAAATGAAGAAAGAAAGACAATGCTATATTCAATAAAAGAGGAAACATGATTCAATCATGAAATGAAAGATCATCTCATCTTTTCATGCTCCCAATGCACTTGAGTATAGCCTCTTGTCTCTAAAAAGAGATTGAGTGATATCTCCTTTGGCCATGCGAAAATGAAGATGAGAAAATGAAGAAAGAAAGACAATGCTATATTCAATAAAAGAGGAAACATTATTCGATCATGAAATGAAAGATCCTTTCATCTTTTCATGCTCCCAATGCACTTGAGCATAGCCTTTTGTCTCTAAAAAGAGATTGAGTGCTATCTCCTTTGGCCATGGGAAAATGAAGATGAGAAAATGAAGAAAGAAAAACAATGCTATATTCAATAAAAGAAGAAACATTATTCGATCATGAAATGAAAGATCCTCTCATCTTTTCATGCTCCCAATGCACTTGAGCATAGCCTCTTGTCTCTAGAAAGAGATTGAGTACTATATCATTTGGCCATGGGGAGAGGAGGAAGAAAGAAAAGAAAATAACAAGAACAATGCTATATTGAAGAAAGGAAATAACAATAACAACAAGAATATATTTCTGAAGGGAAAGAACAACAACAACAACAATATATTGAAGAGAAGAAAGAGCAAAAAGATATTAATGAAGAGAAAGAACAACAACAACAAGAATACTTGAAAGAGCATGATTTAATCATAAAGTAAAATATTATCTCATCTTCTCATACTCTCGGTGCACTTGAGCATAGCCTCTTGTCTCTAAAAAGAGGTTGAGTGCTATCTTCTTTGGCCATGGGGAGAGGATGATGAGAAGAGGAAAAAAAGAAAGAAAGAAAGAAATGAGAGGGATGATGATTACATACCTCTAATGAGAAATAACCTAAGAAAAATGAACACCTTCACTTGAAGATCCCCTTTGAGTGAAGCTTTAAGATGATGCCTCCAAGAGGGTTGTAGCTTGCTCTAAGTTGGAGAGGAAAATGGAGAGAGGAAGAGGGAGAGAGAGAGAGCTCAAGAGAAACTCTAAGTCTTCAAGTGAGAATACACTAGAGTTTCTCCCAAGGGCCAATCTTGCCCAAGAGGGGGGATATGAGGGGTATTTATAGAGGATTTTGGAGTCAAAACCCAAAATTTGAATTTTTTGACCTAAAAAGACTAAAATCACCCTCTAAAAGGAGATTTTTTTGTCAAAAGGAAGGGCAAATAGGTCTTGTCCATCCAAAAAGACTAAAATTACCCTCCAAAAGGAGGTTTTTTGGTAAAAAAGAAGGGTAAATGGGTCTTGTCCACCCAAAAAGACTAAAATTACTCTCTAAAAGGAGGTTTTTTGGTCAAAAGGAATGACAAATTAGTCTTGTCTATCCAAAAAGGACTAAAATAACCCTCTAAAAGGAGGTTTTTTTGTCAAAAGGAAGGGCAAATTAGTCTTGTCCACCAAAAAGACTAAAATTACCCTCTAAAAGGAGGTTTTTTGGTCAAAAGGAAGGGCAAATTAGTCTTGAATGATCCATTTGGATCTGAACTTGGGTTTTGGATCTGAAAGTTGTATTTTGGATTTAACTTGGATCTGAAAGTTGTATTTTTTATTTAATTTGGATCTAATAGTTGTATTTTGGATTTGAATCTTGTGCCTAAATTTGAATTTCGCACTTGGATAAAACATCATAGTCTTTTAGAAAAATTTTGGGTGATTACAAATGCCCCTCTTTGTTAATAAGCCGGTGTTAGCCGTGCTTAGTGGCAAAGATAAACGCCACAAATTTTTCAAACAAGACATTTTCATAGAGATGTTTCAAGTTTTACCCCTTACCTGAATGGGTTGTTTGAGTTTAAATTGCAGGTTTAACCCCTTACCTCCATGGGTTTGCCGATTTCAAATTCAGGTTGAACCCTTTAACTGTGTGGGTTGTTTTAGCTTGTAGCACAGGTTTAACCCCTTTGCCTGCATGGGTTGCTTTGGCTAGCATTGCAGGTTTAACCCATTGTCTGCATTGGTTGCCCTCATATTGCAGGTTTAACCCTTTACCTACATGGGTTGCTCTCAAGCCCTGAGCGATAATAATAATAAAATAAAAATAAAAATAAAAATGCCCCAGTATAATTGTCATGTTTTACGACTGGGAAGAATCTAGATTAAATAGTCGATGTGGAAACACAAATGTTTGACATTGATTGGAAAATGAATACAAGAGAACTAGACATAAAATTTCTTGAGGTGAAGGGCATTAATAGGATCGGCAAGTTCCACCCCATCAGCATCAATTAGTCGGTATGAATTGTGGGGCAAAGCTTTCTTAATGACATATGGGCCTTCCCAATTTGGTGCCCACTTGCCTCGTGGTCGTCCTCTCAAGTACACTGCAGATCGTAGGACCGAATCATTCACTTTGAACTGTCTCTCGATAACTGACTTGGCAAATTGTCTGGCTACCTTTTGGCGATAAGCTTCAGCATGTTCAGCTGCTTTTAGCCTCTTTTCATCTAGCAAATCGAGCTGCATTAGCCTTTTCTGCTGATATTGAGTAAGAGGGAGCTAACTTCAAAGCAGGTTTCAACACATGTAATGGTAGAACAACTTCTGTTCCATAGACTAGCTCTGTTGGAGTGGCATTTGTTGGAGTTCTCATAGTGGTGCGATATGCCCATAGAGCGTTATGCATCTTTTCATGCCAATCTCTTCCAGTTTCTACCGTTCGTTCCAAGATGCGGATCAGGATCTTGTTCGTAACTTCTGCTTGTCCATTGCCTTGGGGGTAATAACGAGCTGAAAAATGGTGCATGATGTGGTACTTGTTGCACAATTGCCTCATCTTTTCATTCTTGAAATGAGTTCCATTGTCAGATACTATATCATGATGGACTCCAAATCTGCAAAGAAGATTTTTGTGAATGAAGGACACTACATGACGTTCTTCCACTGTTCTGAATGTGACGACTTCTACCCATTTGGTAAAATAGTCTGTTGCAGCAAGAAAATACTTATGACCATTGAAAGCTACAGGGGATATCGGTCTGACTACGTCAAAGGCCCACATTAAAAATGGCCAAGGAGATGTCACAGAATGCAAGTGAGAGGCTGGGGCATGAATCACTGGAGCATGAAGTTGACATTCTTTGCATCTTTTGACAAATTGGTGACAATCTTTTTGCATGGTAGGTCAATAATACCCTGCTCGAATTATTTGTTTGGTGAGGGTTTGGTAACCAACATGGCCCCCACAATCTCCTCGATGTGATTCTTCGATTACTTCCTTTGCCTCATCTTCATCAAGGCACCGAGAGTATTCAGTGCTAAATCCATGTCTGTATAATACCCCTGCTAGGATAAAGTACCTCGCTGACATATGTTGTATTGCTTTTTGTTCATTTTTAGGCATTTCAGCTGGGAATTCTCCACTTTCAATGTACCTTTTGATGTCATGGTACCAAGGCATATTCCCCCCTTGGATATGATGAACATGCGCCATCGTTTCAAAAGCAGGGTGTTCTAATCTTCCAATCTCAAAAGAACGAATTGCTTCATTAGTTCGAAAAGTGGATTATGAAATCAGATTTTATTGTTGCTTTTCGTTTCATTGTTTCCTTCTTTCTCTATCTATAGTGTCTTTCCTTTCCACCAAATATGAGAGGTTGAGTGCCAAACCCACCTAGGAATGTCAATGGATTAGACTCAAATTGGATGTGCTCTTCATTGTATCCACTTTTTCAAATATTCATATATCAAAGTCAGACCAAATACAAATGAAGAAAAGTTAAATCTGAATCAGAATCCAAAATCTGATTTCATAATCCAAATCTTATTTTTACATTCATATTTGAATCCAAATCCGATCGGATATATATATATATATATATATATCCAAATCCAAATCCAAATCCAATCATATGTTATTTCTTAAATCCATATATGATATGATTTCTTAATCAAATATTAATTTTTTTCCATATCCAATTTTTTAAGAATAGTTTGGTCTATGGATATGCCTACATCCACCGCCCTTAGAGAGCTCCAATTCCTTTACTAGGGGCGGAGGTGGAGCCACATGTATGCAGATGTTGGCTATTTTCCACACCAGTCCACAGACATTGTCTTATTTGCATATTGGTATCTGATCAATTTTTACTTATTTATATATGAATGCTCCTTTCAAGATTAAAGTTTGTAATTCTAAAGCCTCTTAGTTAAAAAAAAAATATAGTTCGGCCAGTGAGTAGGGCTGAAGAGTTTTATTGTAAAAACAAGGGAACATTATGAATCAGAGTTTTGTAAAGGGTGGAGGGGATTACCATTAATATGATTTGGACAAGCAACTTTATTGGACGAGCGATTTCATTAGGACAATAAGTGCAAGTGAGCTCATTTGGCTAATTCCACAACTTGTATATTAACATATGAGCAACGTTCGGTTGC
>JAANDH010001000.1:0-60732 GCA_011799765.1 Nymphaea thermarum
AAGAATATACGTGGAAAACCTCAGAAAGAGGTGAAAAACCACGGGGAAGCTCTGACCTAGGGGCACACCGCAACCCTAGGAGAGAGAAAATTAATTCACTTAATCTCAACAATTACACTTAAGTGAGAATATATAGGGGAGAGAGGAGATGGCGCCTAGGGTACCGAGCCGTCCTCGGTACCCGCGCCCCAGAAGGACCAGGTCCAGAAATGGACCCGGTTCTTATTACAAAGTATTTCAACAATTCTAAATATTATATCCAAGTTGGCAGAACTAGCAGTATCATAAATCCAATGATAGAATCACCACAGTTAGCTAACAAGAACTCATGTTAGACGTTAACTGCAACAACTAACAGAAATTTTCTAGACCTGACAACAACAACTCGGAATAGAGACGACTTAGAAATCTTCTTGCAGCTCACCAATTGCGATCCATGACCATTGACAACAACAACTCGGAATAGAGAAGTATGCTCCATGCTCCATAATGTTCAGCAGCAATCAGATCCCTGGTCACCCACCAATGGCTACCTCCTTGCAGAAATCAGACGTGTACCAAGAAGAAAAAGAAGTAGAAGACCTGGTGGTGTCAGGCCAAGGTAGGTTTGTCAGCTCTGATACCATGTTACACAGGTCTGAAAGGGAATTGATCTTCATTCGCCCTAATCCCATATTAATGAGGATTAGGGGCAGCTAAACAGAATTATAATGAAGGTCCACAAAAGAAATAAAATAATGAGGATAACTCCTGTTTACACTCATTTGATGATAATGAATTAAGGCGAAGACTTCAACAGATTGAATGTATGCTGGGTTCATCAATGCATTCAAATGAGGCAAATGATAGACCTGCTCAACTTCAATTAGATGATAATCCACTAGAGAGGCATGACATGCATAGTAGTTGTTTAACTAGTCATATGTTGTCGTTGAAACTGTGTAATTTTTTGCTTTTTGACTAGAGAATGGAGGTTCTTATCATCATTCATCTAGGAAGGGGGAATAGCCTTATGATTTCACTAGAAAAAGTTTAGGAGTAGGGATATCTACTGCAAGTAGTGGCAATCTATTGCTTACATGAAGAATAAACTATTTGTTTGGGAATAGCAACCTGTTAACTATAGATTAAGCTATTTTTACCTTTACTAGTAGCCTGTGGGTGCAAGTCTTCAGTTGAGTTCATGTGGAGAAATCTCAAATATCCTATCTCCATGGTCACTGATGGTACATTTTTGCAGGTCTAACTGACAGGTACATACGCAATAGATAGTGGCTGTGATCTTATACTTTCTCTACTTTGAATAATTTTGCAAATGTTTGAACTTTTTGGTCATTCCTTGCATATTATATGTTGCTGTAGTAAAACATGTTCACATTTAATAATTGTCTCATTTATCAGGTGCCCTTACCATATAATCAACACAATGTCAAGATTAGTTAACTGTTAAAGTGCATAAAGGAACAGAAAAATTACCATATAGGCAACAGGATGTGAACATTACTTAAAGTGCATAAAAGAACACAAAAAGCAATGCTTGGATGTTACTGAAGAAAAAATGCTCATATTTAACATGTTATGATAAAGATTTCATTGCCATATGTAAATTTTTTGTTGTAAATTATAGCTGAAATATGTTTCCCATTTTTTCCTGGATTGGTATTTTATTTCCAATTTCAAGGATCTAAATTGATGCTGCAATAAAGCTTGCACTTTTTTTTTTTTATTCCTTTCGGTTGACCCTTTTTCCATTTAAATTAATACTTCGTGTTTACCTTGACCTTTTTATATCTTGGTTTTGTCTATTGTTCTTGACAGACATAATAAGGACGTCATGTGTTCGTTCATGATTTATTTATTTGAATCCTACATGATTTTCCACAGGTTTGAACCCCCATATGTAATGGTGGATTCAATGGATTGTGTTCAACTTATATGGCAATTATGAAATGTACTAGCACTTTTGAGTATGTCAGGGAGGTGCAACAGGTCTGCTTTTGTAGGTTGTGCTTCTTATTGTTGCTGTTGTTGTATACTGCATTGATTCATTTTCACCTCAAACTCCCATGTTGCTCGATATTTCTATTTAAAGCTAGCTTTCTGGATATGGGGCTAAAACTAGTTCGATTGTTTTGACTCAAATCACTGTATATGTGTGAAGATGAGACTTTCCCATTTTGCTATCGTTAAGCTTCCACAGGATATCAAAGCTTGAGAGATTCTGGCAAATAGTGCCAATGTTTAAAGCCACATTTGATGTGCTCTCTCTCCCCATCTATCACAGGTGATCAGGTATGCAGTAGTGTGTAAATGCATTTAACTGAATGTAAACTATTCTTTCGGATGTCATGTTTCTAATATTTCATTATTATGAAAATGTTCCAGGTAGTTCTTGCTTCTCCCTATAGAGATAGGCTGCAACCAAAATGATTAGTCATTAGTGGCTTGAGTGATCAGTGGCCTTCAATTCGTGTTAGGGATATTGGAAATCAAGGACTGAAATAATATATCTGACCTAATAAATCTTCTAAGAAACTTGATGAACATGTAATTATTATATCTTCATGTGAAACTTAGTCACAATAAACACGTTTTTTTAATGCAATAAATAAAATAATCGTTTAAAATTGTAAAAAACGCTTTTTCATTTTATTCATTTGTTATGTTATTCTTAATGACAAACTTTTTTTTCATTTTCTAATTTTTATTTGTTGCAAATATACTTTTTTGATGTCTGTATTATTAGTTTATCACTTATTTTATTTTCCCTCAACTTTAGTTTTTTTTAAAGTTTTTTAAAAATTCACCATAGTTTTTCAAATCTCGCTGTATTATATCCAAGAAAAACCTTACTGTTTAAAACACACACAAGTTTTTTGTGACTATTTTTCATGTCATACAGCCTCTAACTGTATATACATGGTCTAAGTTGTACCATCATCAATTTCTTGTCTGACCCAACATGGGTATGACTGCTTGATATATTGGATTCATATCTTTCAATGTGTAAAATATGAATTTTGAAAGATGAGGGAATGACAGAAAAGGTTTGCAAATAGTGACATGAGAGTAGGTACTGCATGGTTGGATTAGCTCTAATAGCAAATTGATGGGTCAACTTTAGTCAAAAACTGCAACTATGGATGTCAGTTTCAGTATCTTGAACATATCAATATGTACATATGCAAAGGTGCTACTGCTTGCCTCCTGCCAATGACAACATGCCTGCTGTATTCTAGAGTCTGTTCTAGTGTACCTGAATTGCTTTTTAGATGATCTGTCTATCTTCTCTCTTATACCTTGCAGGCAGACCTTTTGGAATGTTGGTGCTATTCTGTTTAAACTTATAACATAAAAACCCCCTTTTATAGAAGCAACCAGGAATAGGTATGACTGTTCATTCCATTGGAACTTAATCCATTTGACACACAATTCCGCTTGATCTTGCTCGTGGATGCAAATCAATGCGATTTGCTTCTTCAATTTTGCTAGGTTCAACCGAATGTCAATGATTATTAAAATTTCAGATCACATCGAGCAAAAGTGCAAAACGTAAGGAAATTAGGTTGGAAATTTTGAGATAACATTGGCATCGACAAGAACTTTTCTAGACGTTTCATTATCCATGAACATTCGCAATGGATCTTATATTGGTTACAAAACTCGCAGCTGCCCGAAGATGTGTTTCAACATTCAAGTTAATGGGAGCCTTGTTCTTAGGATTTCGGTTTTATGTTTGGTGGGCGGCAAATAAGCCTTGGCATCG
The DNA here is from genome assembly GCA_011799765.1 of Nymphaea thermarum. Taxonomy (NCBI): domain Eukaryota; kingdom Viridiplantae; phylum Streptophyta; class Magnoliopsida; order Nymphaeales; family Nymphaeaceae; genus Nymphaea; species Nymphaea thermarum. Next base: position 3,767 of record JAANDH010001000.1, read on the forward strand.
GGTTGGCTACCGGCCTGACTCGTGTCTGAAAAAAAAAACATCGGGTGGGCCTTATTGGGCCGGCTTGGTTAGGCCTGCTCCATTTATTTTGATTAGTTTTTTTTTAATATTATTTTTATTGATTTATATATGGTTATATTATTTTATTACAATTGATTATATATATATATATTATTTTATATTAAAAATATATTTTTAAATTTTAACCAAGCTGGGGTTAGGTTAAGGGTGTTGGTCTGGCCTGGGTTTTGGGTGTAGGCTGAAATTCCGACTCTTTATTGGGCCGGCTGGTTGCCCAGTGCAGTCTTTTTGGTAAAAGGTATTGCATTGCAGTTAAATGTCTGGAACTGAATGGGTCCAGTTACATTGGATCCGAGTAAATATATAAATAAATAAATAAACAAATATATATATATATATATATATATATATATATAGATAGATAGATATTTGTTTTTGTTTCTTATGCCTTAGACGAACCATGTGTATATGGATTTCGTTCACAAACTCTCCTCATCCTTGCCTGCTGTCACGATTCTTTACCTTCCGGATATGATTTGGTCATAATTTCTTCCATTGTAAAGAAACAAAATACCGTGATATTTGTTTCATACTGAAACTATTTATTTGTTCTTCTGACCTTTATTATTGAATTCTACTGAATGTCTTACTATGAGACACAAGAATATAGTATATGCTGCAAACACCTGCAGCATAAATGATGTGCTGCTCAAATATCTGCTGCTCCAAAATAACAAGTGAACTTTGGCAATCCCCTTGAAAGAGATAGAGGAGGGCCATTTAAATTTATTGTACAGGGAATGCCCTTTGATCACAACGTTCCAACACTAGCTTGTTCAACAGGAGAAAATGCCGCATGCACAATCGAGACGGCCGTCGTCAGAATTAGCGTAGAAAGACAGTAACTTGTTGCTTAAAATGAACTCCCCAACCAGGTTCCTGGTTATCATCTGCCAATGTATCTACTTTTGGCGTCTGTCTTTGCTGGCGTCTGACTTTGCTGCTCTGAATCTCTGAACGAGAGGGAGAGAGAGAGAGCCAGCAAGGGTAGGGGCCTGACTTTTTCTGCACTTCGTTTTTTATTCAAAAATCAAATTACTCTCTATTTCATATTGGACTTCAGATCCATACTTAAATTCCTTATTTTACATTTTGCCTTGAGAAAATATATGATGTAAGAACAATGGGGAGGTTTTATTCTTAAATTTCATCAGGATATATTAGAGAGTATATCAAAGGCAATCAAACACATTTTAAGGTGCGGAATCAATTATATGAAAAAAAAAAATCAAAATGAACATAATGGGATGTGTATGTGAAGACTTGCAATTTAGATCTTAAGGGGGTTAGTACAATGGTTGGGTGGGGGCTCTTAGGTGGGCAGTTTCTTTTTCGAATATTCAAAACATCATTCTCTTGCTACAAAGCTACTTAAATGTAAGTTGAAGCATATTTCAATGTATTGAAAGTTGATCTTAGACTTTAAGGGGTGGAAGCTGTGGAGCTCCTTTTGAATATGTGAAGTACTCCTTCAGCTCGCATAGAAATTGCAATCTAAATTCTTGATGCAACCATTGTTAAGATATGATCTTTTCAAAATATGGAAAAACACACTTAGGCCATTAAATATTTTGGTTGGACCTGCATGGTTTATAAACGGGGTGAACATGATTTAAAATAAATTTTACAGAGCCGCCCCTTTCCTATCTTTCATCCAACTAAATTTTGAATACAATTAAAATAAAATAAAGTGAGAAGATAGCAATGCATTATGTCATTGCACTATCTTTGTTTTTTCCTTCCTTTTTGAAGTTTCAACCCATGGAACAAAGTAAGAGGTGGCTGAGCTTGATTAATACTTTTTCTAATAAAAGCTCTCATGGGAGATCTGCATAGGATCATTTTCGTTCAAATACAAAAGCCATCTTAAGGTCTGTATCTCTGTCTCTTTCTTTTTCTCTCTCAAACATATACTACACATGTGGTATATATTGTATATGTTGTAATTTATATAGAATATATGTGTTAAGTATAACATTTACTACACATGTGGTATATATTGTAGAAGTTATAACATACAAAATATATATGTTATGTATAATATATACTACACATGTAGGTATATATTGTATATGTTATAACTTATACAGAATATATGTGTTATTTATAACATATACTACACATGTGGTATATATTGTATATGTTATAACTTACACAGAATATATGTGTTATGTATAACATATACTACACATGTGGTACAACTTACTCAGAATATATGTGTTATTTATAACTACGTATGACATATACTACACATATAAGTTATATATTGTATATGCATGGCCAACTGAGTGTTAGGAGGTTATGTGTAAGACAATGGTATTGACTAAGAAAAAACTTGGGTAGGAAAATGTGACATATACACTGCTTGCGGCAACCCACCGATGCAATCTGCATCCTCCTACATCGTCGCACCATCGAGGATCCAGCCTCCTCCATCATCACGCCATCGAGGATCCAGCCTCCTCCCATCGAGAGAGAAGGAGAAGGTGCTTTCTTTCCGGGACCTCGGCGGTTAAAAGAAAGCCCTCCTAACAGAATGGCCGTTGAGAAGTGTTTCTTGAACTTCTTGATTTATTGTGACCCCTTTTCATTCTAACTTTGAAAAAATTATAAATAGGCGCCCACAGCCGCTCAACTTTTCAAATACCACAATGATACCCCCAACTTTTGCACGAAGTCTCAAACAACCGCTTACTCACAAAAATAATTAATTTTTTTCTAAACATTTAACATAAAAATGAGAAGGTGATAAATTTTTTTTTAAAAATTTAAATTTTATTTCGGGTGTTGTATGATATTTCATGCTCATCAAACGTGCCCCCTTAAGTTATTGCTAGTAATCTTTGTTGGTTGAATCAGTGTGTATCAGCCGATTCCTTCCATTTTTTTATTTTTAAATCAGTGTAAAATATTTTAAACTATTTTTTAATTTAAATAAGAAGTCAGCCCCTCTTGTATTTTAATAATTTAAATAATAAATTATATTTGATTTTGTGTATGATTTATAAACTTTGTTATATTAAATGAATTATTAAATTCATTTAAATTTAAAAAAAATAATTTTAGAATATATATTATATGAATTATTGAATTCTTTTATATTGTTGAAGGTGTGTGTTTGACTAACTTGTATATTGTTGAGACTTTTAATGACTTTTAAATATATTTTGAAGTTCTATTTAACTATTTTTATTTGTTATTATTTTTAATCAATTCACAACCAATCAACTGACCGGCGGCCTGGCCGGCCAATTTGGTGTACATGGTGGCAAGAAGGAATGACAAGAGTTGTGTGACTCGGTAGCTCAAGGAATTTTTTTAAATTGGAGTAGATTCACCAAACACTTGAACATGTGTCTCATGAATCTAACCCAATTTTGAAGTAGATTCATGAAACACTAATGCTCATTTAAGAAACTCTTTGGTCATTAAGAGAATCTAACCCAATTTTGAAGTAGATAAAATCCATTGTACTTTGAGTTTTAGTATATTTTCAAACAACCCAAGAACTCTGTTTGTCCATGGTCTCAAACTTATTGTTAGAACGTGTCAAGATATTGACATTAAAATCAAATCAAGATTTAAATTTCTAACTCGATAGCAAGTTTGATTTATAGGATATTTGGCTAGAGGGAAAATGAAAGTTTTGGATTTTCCAGTTGGACTCTTTTACGTCCAAAAAAAAAAGAAAAAATCTAAAGAATCGGTACCAAGACAGGACAGAATAGTGTTCATGTTTGCAAATGTACTAACCAAATTTGCCCAAGTTAAGAGACTATTTAATAAGAAAAAACAAGTGTTTTTGAATTATATGGTGTGAAAATGCTACGTTTTTTTTTGCGTGATTATGGATATTATTTTGTAACCAAACAATCAAAGCTTAGCTATGATCATTCTATATTTTCTGAAACAATAAGCCGTGTTCTTTTTTTTCCTTTAGTTGAAGGAGAAAGAGAAATTGGGGATGTTAAGCGCTGGGACCGAGATGCCAATTGTTTGTTTGAGCGGATCGAATATGGGTCCGGTTGACCAGGTCAGGCTCGGGCAGCACTTCCTTGTTCCCTCTTCTATCAAACTTGCTGCTCAACAGAAGACCCTAAAATTTTGACTAAAAGTTGAGATTGCCATAGTGCCAATCACCTGATTGTTTTGGAAGGGAATGGCAAACATGTAATATCTTCAAATGAGGTGGCTCCTTTTATACAGAGCAGGTTCTTTATGGAAGGAAAGTAAAGTAGTGGCAGAAGTGAAATACTCTGAAGTTAAAAGGGCCTTTGGGTAGCATCCAAAATCCTTCCCAAGAAGTGGGTAGAGCAAACGTCGGCGGCGTTCCCGTTCAGAGATAAGCTCTCTACCCTATTTCAAGACTCACTACCACTAGATCGACTTCCTCCCTTCCCTCGTTTCAGACATACGTCGGCCATCAGAGATCAAGGTCTCTAACCTACTCTTCTCTCTCATTCACTCTGCGTTGTCACAAAAAATGGATGTATTAAATGACGAGGAAAAAAATGGGTATAATACGGTAAAGTTTTATATCTCGAGAATAAAACGAAAAAAGTTCGGCAAATTTTTTTAAAAAACTAAACATTTAATACATTTTAAAAATTATAAAAAATAATAATTAATAAAAAACAAAAAATAACTGAAAAATAGAAAAATAACGTATAATACGGGTATTATATAGATATAATACGGTAGAATTGTTTTTTTTTTTAACGATAATAATATGGGTATTATACGGTAGAACTGTTTTTGGCGTTAAATACGTGTTTTTTTTGAAAAAAACAACTTTTTTTGTGACAATCAAGGCAATCGTTCAGAATCTGACCCCGAAAAGATGTGCCGGTGAGCGCCAGCTCGACGAAGAGACCGGCGGCAAACAGAGGGACAGTAATGGAGTTCCATGAGAGAGGGTTGACGCTGGCAAATGAAGACTGCATCAATGGTGTTGGTCCGGTGAAGATGTTGAATTGGACGGTGGACGACTTCAGGTGGCTCCTGGAGCTGCCACCGTTGGATGAGCAGGCGTCGTGGGCCCAAATGAGATCTTAACCGTCGCTCCTTTTGCAGGCTGCATCGGTTGACATTAGACCCATATACAGGTTATTATACCGTGATTTGAAATAGTTGGATCTCACATGGATCTTGGATCTGTTTTTTTAAGCTAAATTTGAGTCGGACATGCATAAGATCTCATCAATTGTAGAACATTGAGCCTTTGCAGATATGAATGTCAAATTCAAACGTAACTAATGGTCCAGCTCTTATTTTCGTTTATTGGACCTGGTGGATTCGGGTCAGTAACTTCGCAAACAAATACCAGATTATTAATTGGTGTCTCGATTATATGTTAATTAACCTGGTTCTGTAGGAGGCGTTTGATGGCCTTCAATTTTGATTATAGAATTAAAATTTTGGAAACAAAATGTCACATCAAACTCGAATTGAAAAAAATAATACAGTTCTAGTTTCCCTTGTGTTTTATAGTCTTGAATTTTGATTCCAGATTTGAAAATAAAGAATTTGATAAGACATGAATTAAACTTTAGAATTGATGAATGAAAACTATCATGGCGTGTGCTCTAAGGAGAGATGAGAAAATTCTAAAATTTTGAAATCATAATTCCATCTCCTATGGTAGAATTACAATTCTGGATTTTTTATTTGAGAATGAACCTATAATTTTGGAATCCAAATTTTTTTGTTTGGTAATGCAATTGATCTCATTTTATAAAAAATGAGAAACATAATTTTGGCCTCATTAAACACAATAATATAGAGACAGATGGTAAGGTGTGTCCATTTGCTATATGTTAACATTATTTGAATTGTTCACACAAGGGCTATCCTACTTTTCTCCTCAAAATCTGGTGAAAATAGTCAGACATATTCCAATCGCTTCCTTTTGTCATTTTCAAGGTGAGAAAGTAAACAAAATCTTGGATTTTATGGTCACCAAAAGCTGGACTGGCCTGCGTATGATAAGAATCAATTGTATCATAATCGGTCTGATAAAATTGATGGCTTGCCAGTGTCAATTTTTAGTTATTTTTAAAATATTTTAATTTTGAAGTATTTTTCTACATTTATTTGAATATTTTTAGAATTATTAATTTTTGAATATTTTTAACTGATTCACAAACGATTCATTTGGAATCGGTCAATTCACCGAATCGACAGTTCATCTAATTCGATTCGCAGACTGGTTGTTATAAGCACGACTCATCTTTTCTTTTTTTTTCCTTCTCTTCTAAGGGAAATCTTCAGTCATGGTTCCGCTTTCTGAGTATGACTCCAATTCCACGTATAAAAGTGTTGAAACGAGCATGAGCCAACTTCTTAAGAGTCATAACATTCTCAATTATGGAAGCGGAAAAAGACCGACCAGCAGGGTCACTTTCATCACGTCGGCTGGGAAAAGTTAATCTCGCCTTTGGTTTCGTGGGAAAGAGGCCAATCACTTAAGAAAGTGATTCCCTTTCAGATTTCAACGTCATGGGGTAGATCGATATGCACAAGTTTCTGAACAGAAACATGGTTATCTTGGCATTTCAGGCAAACTTTAAGACTGCCTAGTGCATTGGCTTTATAATGCAAAGGCAATGTTTCCTTGTAGAGATGCTCTTTCATGGCTTCAGATTCTCAGAAGAGAAAGTTCCATTGATTTGAAAAGTCTCTTTCTCAGAATGGCTCGGTACCAGAGGGAATGAAGGCAGTGGCGGAGCCAGAAAAATTGGCTGGCGGGGCACTCATTCAAAATATTTGGGCTAGCGTGGGCAAGACAGTCTATACTCTTCTTCATTATGGCTTATGCTACTATTCAGTTCGTTTGGTTCAAGGTAGAATTATTTTGGGCTGGCGTGGGCAGGCGCCCACACCTGCCCCACGCTGGCTCCGCCACTGAATGGAGGGAACAGTGAGCGCTTCCACTCTTTTGTTGGATGGTAGAATGAAAACTCTTCCTGTGCACCTTGACGCCCCTAAGTATGCTAAATCTTGGTTATTATAATTTTTTGGGACAACCCAAATAATATTTTTACTCTGATCTAAGTGATTTGAGATATGAGTCACAAGAGTCGTCTTCATAATGGAGGATTAAGATAAAAGGCTAGGAAAAAAAGTAGGCACAGTTTCCTCTTTAAAAAAAATAGGACAAAAACCTTTTTTGTTTTACTTTCTTATCTTCATGGTGGAAAGATCATAAAGATCCGTTGATAGGTACCAGAACTAAAGTCAATGCATGAAGGAGTACTGCCAAATTGTAGGACTACATGTCTTAATGCAAATGTGGGAATGGACGGGTCGGGTTCAGGTCGGACCGTGGTTCTCCGAGTTTACTTGAAGGTTATCTGGTCTGGCCCGATCTAGATTTCTAAAAGGAAACTAAAATAGCACATGGATTTAAAAATGAGAGAAAGGAAAGAAGCGGTAGTGTGAGAATAAAAAGACTCTTCCATTTCATTTTCTTTCATTTTCTTTCCAATCCGTCCGATTTGAGAGGAAATGAATTTACACTATACAATCTCTCTCTTTCCTTTTATTTTCCTCCCCTCTCAGCCAAACACGTTTTGCTCATTTCCTTTTATTTTCCTCCTTTCTAATTAGTCAACCAAACAAAAGAGAAACTGCTCTCTTTTCCTCCTACCAAACAGGCCGTAAGGTCGGAGTCTGCTAAGAACCTAGGGCTGTACATCAAAAATGGGTTCAATGGGTTCGAATGTTTGTTGCTATTTTGTAATTGGGTGCAGATTACATACCAAATCCAGATCCAAAATAGTAGTCACCATATCTTTTCTAGTCCACCAGACCAGTCTAGAATCTAGATGGATCCACAATCATCAGGTTGATTGTACTCAAGCCTGACCCACTAGCTGGAAAGTCTTGATTTCTCAAAAATGGAGCCTCATACATACAAGTCCTAATCCCTACAACACTTGATCCATATATTAAGCACAAGTCCCAATCATCCATTCATACATTAAACACAATCCGAGTATTCTAAGTGGCAGCAACAAAGGGCCGATCACATCGCAAGAGGTAAGATCAACTTCTTGAACTCCCATGCTCTTAAAGAATATATATATATATATATAATACAATGAGACTAGACAACTCTGTCTCATTGGATTGGTAGATAGAACTGAAAATATGTACAGTTCCATTTGACACACACACACACACACATATATATATATATATATATATAAAATAGAATGACACTACACAACTCTGTCTCATTGGATTGGTAGATAGAACTGAAAATATGTACAGTTCCATTTGACACACACACACACACACATATATATATATATATACATAATGAAAAATACGTTAAATCAAAAGTAGTGATAAGACGTCTTCTGGTTACATGCACACATCTATGCATGCATAGGAGCTTTCGGCAAGTGTTTAACCCATTGGAAATGCCGATATCAAACCAGTTTCGGTTGCCTGCAACATATGCTTTAAACCACAACACACATTATGCACAAGCATAAAAAGAAAATGCATTATTTCATGTTCAGTACATCAACAACACATTCCTAAGGATGCCTTCAACCAACTCAACAACCTCCTTTGGTTGTATTAAGTACTTTGCTTTTTCTAGAAAAGTAGTAGTTGATTGGCGAATGGCATCAGTGCTCTTTGTTGGCCAACCACAACATGGCAAGCGACCAAGTTCAGGAAAACCCAAAATGTTAGGATCAAGTTCACTACTTCATGCAATAAAGCCCAACCTTTGGAAAATGATTGCCATATCAAGTGTTAGGAATTATTCTTTGGAAAAAAAAAATATGTATATATCACAGTTCACCTTCCAGTTCATTTACCTACAGCCACAACATTTGGATAAAAACATCAAAAATTTCAAGACCAATAACAAATCTAAAGACAATAAGCCTTAGCCGTGTCACTTTCATGCCTAAAGAAGTTACATTTTGATATAATTTTGGACCAACCTCAGCCCACCTTCTCTTCCAATGCAGGAAAAACATCTCGGTTATGGGAAGGAAAAGAACTGGATTAAAAGCAATAGCCTCAATCAACGAAGAGCATGTCAAACAACCAGTCATAAATGAGTGACACAACATAAATAGCATCAATGAGAAAAGAATGAATAATATCATAATTTTTCCTCAATGCAGGATATTGTCTTGATTTATGGATAAAGAAACACATACTAGTCAAAATATCTATAACACTCAACTAACATGACACAAGAAAAAACTGAATACTAACCGGGTCCAAAACTATGAAGGACCCAACTTGCCAAGCAAAGGCATGGGTGCATAGTTGGTGGCGAGAATAACTCCACCTCATTTTGCAAAACCATGTATTGCAGTTGGTGGCGAGAATAACTCCACCCCATTTTGCAAAACCATGTATTGCAAGCCAAGACAAATATTAGATAAAGCCAATAACAAAACTCATGCAACTTCAAAGGATAGAACTCACAGTTCAAAATCAACTGGTTCTACCGGTTTCTGGTTTTTTGAAAACAGATAAGAGATCTTCCACGACAGCCTCAACCCTAAGTTTGGGTTATGTCATTGAAAAACAGGTTGAAGACATTTCAATGGGTTGAAGACAATTGGTTAGGATGGAATAATGGGTCAGGTTCCCAAATGATTTGTCTCTCCTAAGACAGAGGAAAAGATGGACAATTTGTCACATTCAGCACAAGTGAACTAGGTTGAAAGAGTTTCATCTATTCCATGAACGGGCTAGTGGTTTGTTAATGAAATGGCAAACACCTTTCAAGACCAAAGGGGATTGATTACTTCCTCTTATGCCTAGAAAACCTCGAAACATAATAAGAGATGTCAAGTTTTTAATTTGAAATATTTCAAAATTATCAATTTAACTTATAAGCTTGAGTGCTCCTCTTGTGCAAATAATATGTCATTCATTTACCCAAGTATCATACAAGCATAAGGATTCATTTTGCATCAATGTCGTCGAACCTGTAGAATGGATATCTTTCAATTTCCAAAATGTGAACATAAAGGAATCATCATCGACATCTTAGGTAATCAAAAAGAGGAGTAGATATTGACCCCAAAATCGCACATCCACAAAAGATTGTCACATTCAATTCATGCGATCAGGTTAAGTAAAATTGTAATAATTCCTTGTTTGTTGAGGTTGGATTAAATTGTTAGGATAATTGGATGAATAGCTTTTCACTTTTCTTGGGTTCCATTTCATCATTTGTTCTTCATGGGAGTTGCTTAGACTCCATCACCTTAGCAACCCTTAATGTTTGTGCCTATTTAATTTCTACGATTGCTTACACGATAAGCAGGAATTGAAGTTTCTGGTTTGTACGAAGAGTGGCAATAGTAGTTGTTCACTGAGCATCGAGAAGTTTATCATTAACTTGCTGAGTTTAGCTATTCTAAGGGTTGGGGAAACAACATGGACATGTTGTCAGATGAAAACAGTAATTTTAGTGAATCAGATCTTGAAGATCGAGTTAAGAAATCATATGCACACTGAAAGAAGGAAGTTTTTTTCGGAGAAACGTAGATGGGACATTCTGGTGTCCTTTCTGCATGTGGAAGAAAAGCTCAAGTTAGCTCGACTCGTTGAACATCCCTAGGAAAGCTAAAGTCACAGTTTGCTGAATTCAATCCAGCAAAAGTAACCCTTATGTGTAGGGGTGGAGCTAGAAATATTTCATGAGGGTAGCCGAATTAAAGTTTTTAAATTTTAATTAAGGTCGAAATGTCATTTTTCAAAAATTTTATATAAAACAAATGAAATTTTCTAAAATTTACATATAATTTAAAAAAAAAAATTGAGGTGGGGCCAGGGCCCATGTCAGCCCTACCTTGGTTGTGCCCCTGCTTATGTGGGATGCATTCAGTTTTGGAGGAATGACAATTGTTGAATTTGAGAAGAATTGGATTGGTTTCTATTGCGCGACATCATTTGAGAAGTCAATTGATCTGAGGTTCCATAGTAAAAAAGAGTGGACTGAGTCATAAAAGAATGATTCAAGTATGTTCATGGTTAACCTAGGAAGATGACTATCATAATGTTGATGATTATGTAAAGATGTAACTTCATCGTGGCGATCTAAAAACTATTGGCGAGCCCTAACAGGAGGAGGAACAAAAGAAGAACATTCTAGTAGACTGCCTCACACTTAGAATTGATGAAAAGAATAAGGACTTGTGGTCTTCTTCTCAACAGCTAATGGAAATGACTTACATGTTGAATCAGCTTAAGTCTACAGTTGATGGCACAATTGCTTGAAGGTAAGTAGCATCATTGTAATTGCATCATTAGGTTGTTTATGGGTTTAATTTAGTTTTATGTTTTCATCATAAGTAGTTTTATGTAAAAGAAGAGGGCACCAGTTTAATTGCATATTTGATACAAGGTTGGTAGTAGAGAACAAGTCATACTAAGCAATTCTGTTTGTACCCTTGTTATGCTGGTTTTCCCCAGAGCTGAAAAAACCAGAAAGTAGAAATTCTGATTTACGGATTGAGGTTCTGAAAGAAAGTTGAAAAGTGGTGCAATGGGAAGGTCTAAAGTCTAAACTCGCACAGCGTGATATAGAGTTGCAGAAACGAGAAGCCCACTATGACTATGAGGAAAAAAGAAGCTTGAGGAGGATAGTCACATGTTTCATATTCTCATTCAGTTTCGAATGTGAATGTAAAAATCAGATTCAAATCCCAATCTAAATGAGATTGGATATTTATGTATACTTGAATCCAAATCTGATCAGACATTTATGTATATCTAAATCCAAATCTAGATCTTGTCAGTTGTGGTTTCTTAAATCCAAATTCGATCTGATTTTTTAGTGGGGTATTTTTTTTACCCTGGTTTTTTCGAAATGATTCGATCGAATATCTAATCAAATCAAATATATTGACATTCCTGTCCTTAATGGTAGTGTAAGGTGGTTGGGAGATTCATTATAGAACCAAACCCTTCTTGTTGTGCTAACAATAGTTGTAGGCGGAGCAAAGGGGCTGGCCGGAAGCCTTGGCCCATTTCAAAATTTCAAAAAAAAAAAAAAATACATACAATGTTTAAAAATTTTCATTTAGTCAGGTGTATAAATTTTTAAAAATTATATTTTGGCTACTATTAAAATTTAAAAAGTAGAGTTCACCCCCTCCTCCTATTAGAAAACTCCTAGCTCCGACCTAATATATAACTCTTAACATAACTAAAGATCATCCTACGCTTTATTTATCAAAAGAAGAGAACAAGGAACATGATTTTAAGTTTGATTTTCTTCCAATATCCCCTAAAATGACATATAAAAGAAGTAAAAAGAGTGCATTCAAACTAAGTCGAACAATCTTCTTTGTTATGCCACCAAACATTAGGTTCTCTTTTCTTTTTCCAGAAGAAATGAAGGCTAAGAACAATATAAAGCAATTATTGAGAGGCTAAAAGCAATAGAACGCTTTTGGTGGAGGCATTCCCACTTGGAGGTTGTTATATCGTGTGCAAATGAATGACATATGGAAAGGACGTGACAACCGTGCATGTTGCAAACTCTCATTTATTGACAGGCATCATATATCTCGAAATAAATGCCGTCTTCCAAAGCATACATTTATAATGTCACAGCTTATGCGGCTAGCCATGGCACAGGTGGTGAGCAGTTGGCAAAGGAACCATGTGAAGGGCGTCAATTTGAAGACCGTGTCAAGTTTTAGCCTCGCCATCTGCTTCTCTAGCTTTTTCATGGCCGTCGTTCTCGTAAAGTTTGGTGGGCAGGATTACTACCAGTTTTCCTTTTTCACAGAGTTCTTCAACAGAAAAAAAAAATTAAGAAAAAAAAAAGAAACTCACAAAAAATGTTTATGACTTTATGTTTATGTTAATTTTTTTTTCATTTATATGCTTTTAAAAAAATTAAAACTATATCACTAGCGACGCTTAGGTAGGGTTTTACCAACCCTTCACACCCACTGCAGCGACTCTGCCGAAACCGCGTGAAAACTTTGATTTGAGTGGACGGAGCAGGGAAAAGATTCCAGGACGTGTAAAAAGAGGTCAGAACAGCAACCCTTTTTTCCTTTTCTGCTTTGACTTCTCTTTTTTCACTGCCCTTATCTTCATACTAGATATGCATTCAAAGCAACCATCCTAATTAGGACATACGTCACAATTCTATACAAGCAATTTATGGGGATCTGGATTTAAGACCTTTCCACTAAAAAATCTCGGAAAACTTCACAACTTATCACATCAATGATATCTCGGTGCAAAAGATATTCCTATATTAGCATAAAGACATGTTTTAAACTTATTGGTACTTTGGTTCGCAAGAAACAGATAACCAGTTTTCTAACTTATCGTGTTTCCTTAGATCAAGCGATTTAGTTTAAATCTCGTTCTTTCTAGCTTCTTGGGAGGTGAAAATTTCCCAAAGCAGCGTGAAACTTTTTTTCATCCTTTCTTTGCTGTTTGGCAACACGCCAAGTCTGTCCACATGATCGCCAGCTGGGACAACCCATTTCCCAATATTTCTTTGGCCGGTGTTGAGCTTTTGATAACCACATAAATGCGGGAAAACAAACAGAATTAAAGCATTATCGGGCTATCACGTAACAAACACATCCAAATTAATATAAAGTTATGAACCATACAGTTGATTCATCATCAAAGTTTCACATAACATATGCCATAATAATAGAAGATAAAAAGAACTATATTATGACACAATCCCTGTCCAAAATCTCCGCCGCTGCGGGCTGCGTAAATTTGACAGCCACTTCAGCCACTTCACCGCCGCCGCTGCCGCCACCATGACTTCCAAGTAACAGACAGTCCCTCGTTCCCGCTTTCTTTCACCGAATCATAACCCTATAACACTTTCCTACTACATGCCTAATACAATACAGTATTATGAGAAAGCATGGACGAAAATGGTATTCTTGTCCGAGTTCGTCCATTGAAGTTCTCTATCTATTTTTCAGTCAGACACGGAAATTCTTGCCGACGAAGGTCTGGCCGAACTCCCAATTGGCAGGGGCGATGTTCCAGGAGGTGGAGGTCCGGAGGTCGCTGCCGGTGACCCTGAAGGAGACGGCCTGCCCAACGAGCACTGCGTTGGACTGCCAGTTCTGGCCCCAGTTCCTGCTCATGGGCATCCACCCGGTATTCGACCCCTTCACGCTAACCTTGACGATGTCGCCGGCGCCGGCCACATTTGTTATCAGCACCAGGTTGAAGTACCGAAACCCATTGATTGTGAACCGGATCCCTCCACTCTTCCGGCACGGCACTCTGTTATTTTAACAACCCGCGTTAGACAACAAACAGGTGAAAAAAAATCCATGAGAGTGAAGATGGAAGAAGAAGGTCGTCAATTTTGAGCCATTCATCTGGAAAAGGCAAAGCTACAAACTAAGATCTGTTTTAGCACTTTATTTCTCCCTTTCCATTTGCATTTGCATCAAAGGAAGCAATTTCTATTTGAATATATTTTCAAGTCAGATAGATCTCTCATGCTATCCAAGTTTCAGATGCAAATGAGAGTTCAAACCTGAAGGTACCCAAGCTCTAAGGACATAGACCAGGACCAAACTCAAACTAGATCAGAACTTAGTCGTCTGATTTCAACAGGAAACGTTCTAGCGGGCGAACCTGAGCCTAAATACCATCTGGATCATACTTCAAGGATCCATATCCATGAACTTTTAATAATTTTCGTTTTCTTAAAGGGCCTTCAGTCAACTTCAGATGGTCCAGTAAAATCTTCAGAGATTCGGTTGCTATCCCAAAAACCAAGAAATGTCAAAGCCTGAGTACAGAGCATCCGAAAGAAGAAAAACGTTTAGCCAATTTCATGCGATTTAAAAGAAAAAAAATCTCTCTCAAAATTTATCAGCAAGAAACACCTCCAGTCTCAGTGTAGGGTCTGTGGTCTCTTCTCAAACAAAATTAAAAGTTGCCAGCATCAGAAAAAATTCGTGACCGTATGTCCACTATCTGCATTGGACGTATCTACTTCCACCACTGCGGTACTGAGCGTTCCACTAACTGGAGATCGTACTCCGGCGAGAAATCCGGCCATTACCGGGGCAACGACAAAGTTTGACAAAGACAAGTCGCAGCCGGAAAGAAAAGGAGAAATCCAACTTAGAAAGGAAGGACATCAGAACCACTTTCCCGGCGAGATTCGAGCCAAAGATGTATTCTGGAAAAACGAGAACCCAGCTAGAGCTCGGAAACGAACTGCGTCTGAACCCGCATTACCGCAAAAAAGAAAAAGACGAGGTTTCCGAAGAAAAAACCAGACGGAAGCACGATCTGGCGGAAGAGATGAGCAAATGGCTCATGAATATCACGCACATTGCACCGACAAAAATCAAAAGCGAAACAGGGGAATGCGAGAGCAAAAAAGCCACAAGTGAAGAATAGACAAAATCTACGCTATAGTCTATACTGTCGAAAAGTACGAGAAAGAAGGGCTAAAAAAGTGAAGAAGTGAGCAAGAAAGAGATCGGAGGAAAGAAGGGAGGGGGAGGCCGAACCTCCGGTATGCAACGGGGACAATGCCGGCACGGTACTCCGCGATCTTGAGGAACATGGGCATGGCGAGGTCGAAGTGGGGGCGAGGAGGGTTGCACCAACCGCCATTGTCGCTGGGAAGGGCGAAGTTTGGAGGGCAGAAGTTGGTGGCGGTGATCAAGATAGAAGGGCTTCCCGGGTGGCACCACCGCGGGTCGTCAGCACACTTGATCTCGAAGCAAGCCCCGCAGCTCAGCCCGTCGTTGAACAGCGCCGTGCTCAGCGCCGCCGTCTCCACCCCGTACCCTTGGCTATACAGGTTCCCATAGCCGCAAGCCCCACCTGAACCAGTAGCAAAGCCCACCAACAAGAATGGCAGGGGAGCAAAAACGAAACCGTTAGAAATCACCTTTAACCGGTTATTAACGGGTTAAAAACAGGGAAAACACGGATTCGGAGGGTACCCATGGTGCCGGAGGCGTCGCTGCCGCCGTAGAACGTAGCATGGGCACTCTGCCAGTCCCCGCCGGTGTAAACTCCCGGAATCCTCGCCGTCGCAGAGGGCGAAAGGAGGAGCAGGAGGCCGAGGAGAAGAATCATCATCTTCACGTACACGAGATTTGTTTCGTTCTAACGTTAAGAACAAGGCGGGAGGAGGGCAGTGAGGTGCAGGCCAGCGCAGGTGGAGTATTTATGGAGGCGCGTAGAGGATAAAATAGGAACAGCGAAAAATAATAAGCAGTTTCGTAAAATATGGAGAAAGAAACTCCGGAAAAACATAAATCGGCCCACCTGGACATCTGTGCCCCTCCGCCGGCCCTCGATATTCGCAAACCCTAGCCTCCCCTAATGGCAATTTAGCAAATAAACAGAAACCGAGGGGGCTTTGTAATGCAGCGAAAGGTGGGTCCGGACAGAAATCCGACTGGGCGTTATCGACGGCTGAAATCCGGTATTTCCTTCACGTGATCTACGGTCAAGAACGCTCGGAGGAAAAAAAGGACCATCGGCGGTGGGACCCTTGGGCTCCGCGTTTTCATCGGTCCTCGTTTCACGGCCACCTTTAACGGGCCCCACGCTGTAAAGGAGATTGGGCTCCCCTTCAGTTCTTCCATTTTTGTCCTTCGCTTTCTTTTCTCGTTCTCATTTTTTCCACCTAAGATTCGCAGTAAAAAAATGAGTGAAAAAAAAAAGTAAAAGTAAAAAAAAAAAACAAAACAAAACAAAAGAATAAGGGCTGACCCATGGCCATGTGCAGCAGGTAAGGAGTAAGGTGGTTTTGCCCCTCTGCTTTGGCCTACGAGTCAATCCGTGGGAAGCCCTGTCCTTGCCTACCACTCCACGTGAGTTGAATAATTGTTGCGTAAACAAATAAATGCACATAAATACATATAATATATATATATATATATATATATATGTGTGTGAAATAGTAACCATAAAAAAATAATCTTTCAGTTTAAGTATATAAATCTGATCTCAACGGGAGTTTGAAACTAAAATAAGAGTTACGTTTAGAAAATAATTGCGGGAGACTGGGCACTTAGAAAATATTTTGGCCTATTAATATTCTACATAATGTAGTTTTTCTTTAAATTTTGTTGTTGCGTTCTAATTGTTTTCGTTTCAAAAGCAGAAAATGCACCGAAAGTTTTTTGTCAACAATAAAAACACACGTGAGTTTAACAATGCGCCCGTCCAATATTTTGTTCTCCATTAAAACGATCCATGATTTTCATCCAGTCAACTTGTAGTTAGGAGTGCGGTAGAAGTTAGAACTACCGTGCTCACCTGTAAAAAAATATATTAAAAAGAGCGCCCAAATTTTTTTGAAAACATCTTCAAAAACACTTCTCAATCTCGCCATTTAAGAGTTTGTAAACTTGCACCTAAGTTTCCACTATTTAATAAAAGCTCACAACAATTGCACACCCATGTTCATTGAATAGAGGACTAGCAGTTAGCAGCCACTTGATTAGTTGGTATACTTTCAAAGAACTGGATCAAGTTTGAGATGGGTTGTTAAGTTTTTAAAATTCAAAAACACTACCAAGGTTAATGTTTTATTTTCTTTTATATGCTTTTGGTGTCGCTGCTAGAAAGATAAATGTAAATTAATTATTTGAAAATCCCTTAGAAGCAATCAAGTTTGTAAACTAAAGCAGCCGATTCGACATAATACGTCGATTTCGCTTCCACTTTTCCATGTCATAACCCTTTTCAATGCAGTTGATCACTTCTTTTTATTAATGGAAAACGAGTGATCGTGATTGAGATGGAAGACAGGAAGGATAGAAGTTAGGCTTATAGGGACATCAAGTTAGGAATTCTGAGACGTACACGATGGATGACAACGGGAACCACAATCTCTAAACCCGTCTTGGCCGAGTCTTCAACGCCATGGTTCGGTATTTTCAGTATCGGTTTTTCTACCGTCTCGGTATATTTTAAATAGTGGCAATAAAATAAAAAGTGCATAATTATTGGATAAAGTGATCAATTGATACGGAATAATATATTAGCTTTAAATGTGTCCCGTATCGGCGAATAAATGTAGGGGCTCCAGGACCGTCTCGATGCTGATAGCGTTGCTTGTCGGGTGTGACAAAGACAGGCAATAAGGAGGGGACGCTTTGGACAAGTTGAGTCCCATTGGGTTCTTGTTTGCCGATAACGTGGTGAGTTTGAAGGCTGAGAGACCAAGGAGCGTGCAGCTCGACATCGCCCGGCGGTGCACATGGCCCTTGTTTGGACCAACTGGGATCGTGACTTCAGGGTCTTTTCGGGATGCATGTTTCTATATCCATATCTGTTTGGAAACTCATACTCCTTAGACAGAGCAACAATAAAATACATGAATATTATGTGTTTATTCACGTAGATTTGGTTGGGAACAATAGATATTCATGAGGAAAACAGTATATTTTGTTTTGGTAATAGTTATTGTATTTATTTTGGCATTTAATTATATGTGTGTGTGTGTGCACACACACACACACATCATTTTAAATTATTGTATGCATCATGGGATTTTTGCCTCTCCCATACTTTTAGCAGTGTTTATGTCGTAAGCCGTACCTGCACCCATATCTAAAATGATATATGAACAAGGTTTTGTTGGGGCAACTAGAAAGACCAGGCTTTTGGCATACAATGAATTAAATGTACTACAGTGAATTATATATTTGCCAACAAGAGCTTCTTTAAAGAATTTCAATACTTGGTCTTTTGCAATATAGTATGATGGGGTTGTCCGAGTTGAGGAAAGATGGAACAAAATTTTTTGGGCTCCTGTTTGTAAGTGAGCAAGAAAGAAGTCCAAATGAGAACGTGCATGGTAGAGTAGGCAGTAGACATGAGAATCGAACTCATCATGCTGCCTGCTGTCCAGTTACACTCCAGCTGCACTCCATCTTCACTTAGATTCTAAAAAAGTCTTTTTTTTGCTAAGCGGGTTGATTATTCACATGTTAAGAAAGACAGAAGAGGCGGTGGAAATGCTGTTTACCTAGGGGGTAGAGTCAAGGTAGGGCTCGGATGGGCTCTGGCCTCACCTAAGAAAAATCTTTAAAAAAAATTATATCTAAATTTTAGAAAAATTCACTTATTTTATATAAAAGTTTTGAAATTTAAAAACTTTAATTTGACTCCCTCTTAACAAAATTTCTACCTCTTAACAAAATTTCTAACTCTTGTTATGTGTTTACCTATCCCACTTTCTCACTCGATATTTAGCGGCACTTTTGTAGCTGGCGTGAGTTCGCACACTGGTCACGGATCACAGACATGGCTCGACTTCCATGATTTAGTCAAAGCCCACATGTAGGGACGAAATTTTTCTAGTAAAATATGAGTAAAACGCCGTATCGGAATCAAAGAATACGAAAATAAAATGCTTTTAATAATTAGTCTCGACTCCTCTGGCAGCCAAGAAACAAGAAATTTTACTGAAATAGTGAGTCAAACAAGCGGGATGGTTCAGTTTGTTTTTCTATTCCCGAGAGTGCGCGGTTCGATTTGCGTGACGCGCAGCCCGAACGGCGTTCCCTACGACATGCGGCCCCTCGGAAGTGCTTCCCCTAACGGGAAAAGGTCAGCCTGAGAAAAGGAAGGATAGTTGTTCAAAGCAACCGCAAATTTTTCATTTACAGACTGCACTTCCTCTTATCTCTCCTTTTACGGTAAACACGTTTTCTTTTAATCTTTTGTAGAACAACTAACTTTCAAATGGTAGGAGCAACCTCTTATTGCACGTAGAGAACAAAGTTCAACTATTTCGCATCACAAACAAAAATCTAAATGTGCATACCTTTCCTTGTTGCCCTTAATTTGAGATTCAATGTTTTTTCATGTGTAAGTTGCAGCAATTTTTGTTAGTTTTTCTGTAAATATTGTTTTTTTTAGTATTGTTGGATTAATAAAATTTATGAAGAACTCCTCCAACAGGTACTTTCATGTGTAAGTTGCAGTAATTTTTATTAGTTTTCCTCTAAATATTGTTTTTTTGGTATTGTTGGATTAATAAAATTTATGAATGACTCTTCCAGTAAGTTTGATGCGGAACTTGGGTGTTGTCTTTTTATATGCGACCGTAAAAATATGACAATTCATTGTCATTTTGACAGATATTGGTATTTCTTTAGTTGAGACGTTAAAATGAAAATTGTGCTCTACAAGTTCATCAATACAATAGAAGATTGCATTTTGTGAGTGATGAAAATTCAATTGATCGAGAGGGCTGCATCGGTGCCTCAGAGCTACATTTGCACTAAATGTCAATTAGAACATCGATATTCTGACTCGAAGCAGCAACCAACTGCTGAACTCACTATTAATATATTAATGAAGGGTTGCTTTTGAAATTACAACGGCAAAAGTGCGCTGCTTAACTGGAGATTTTCGAAAATCAAGTTGGCCTTCATCAGCTCGACATGTATGACCCACAGATGTTTTGATCTCCGTTAACGTGGATTTGTTTTCTCTTTAGCTCAAGGGCAAAAAATAACGGGGTCAAAAGCTGTCACGGCTATTTAACTTACACCGTTCGCGTCTCTTTTTTCATGCGTGCCAGATTCCGACAAAATTATTTTTATAATTCGGTTACTGTTCATAATTTCAAATATAAACCTAAAGTTTTTTGTTTTCCTTTCACTGCCTACATTGTACATAAAGAAAGACAAAATGCACAATTTAACAATTTTTTAATAAAGCGGGTGATTTTGTCTTCGCGGCCTAAAACAGAGGCCCATGTGCGCAGCATGTACGATCACAGCAGCCATGTGCCACGGGATAGATTGAAAGAGAGAGAGACGTGGGTATGTAAATGGGTCATGGGTCGGTAAGTAAAATCCGATTACCAATTCCAGTCTGAACCCGTCTCATTAAATTTGGCAAGAGGAGAAGAACTTCATCATTAATTCGACTTTCCATGGATCTAGATTTGAATCGGAGTCTAAAATTCAATAAGAGTTCTTCTCCAATCTTACTCTATCAGACTTCAAAATCAGTATCAAATAAGTTTGGGTCGGAGTCCAAACGTCATAAAAGATTGAATTAGATCGAACATGATAAACGCTAAATCTGACCCCTGTGATGGAAACACGCGTTTTAAGTTAACCATGGTGAAATTTGAATACTTTTACAGCGAACTTTTTATTATATTATTAAATTTGGAGTGCCTTTCTGTAAAATATTTTCGTTAATGATTAGGCGTGAACTCCTCTGAATGTAACTTATCTGGCGATGATCATAAGGGCAACAAGCCCAAGATGCGCGAATCTCAATTTTTTTTTTTTTTGGTTTAAAAAGTTGTAAATGAAAAAAAATATTGGGTTCATTGAGATGTTTGCAGTAATATCTAAAATGATAGTCCACGCTTGTGAGCTCTGTCACCGGGTGCGGCATAAATGGATCCGCACCCGTGTCGACCCGACACACGGGTGCAGATTCGGGTCTGGTGCGTATCAAAACCACACAAATGGACCCGCACCCGTGTCGACGCGACACACGGGTGCGGATTCGGGTCTGATGCCTATCCAAACCACACCTGTTGGATCTGGTTGAGTTTTGAAACTATATCCAAAATCCACAAAATCAAATCCAAAACCACACCTATTGAAATTGATTATGGATCAAAACCAAATCCAAGATCCACAAATCAAATCATTAACGATCGACCATCGACCATTCTCACCCTTGGGTTGTCGTTTATCATTCAATACATCTATGGTCTCCTTTTTCATTCAAAAGAAACGATCCAGGACTAAATTTCCATCATTTTTTAAAGAGATTCTCATTTGTAGAAACAACATCGGGCTCGTCATGAGCCCTACAAAGATGACAATTGGGCAAAAGCAAATAGAATTTCTCGGTGCCATCATTGGCAACGGAGAAATAAGATTACAACCCAACATCATCAAAAGGATCGTGGAGAAACAGGATGCAGACCTAACAACAAAAAACGATCCTGGTTAGGAATTTTAAATTATGCCAAAAGTTTCATTCCTAACCTTGGTAAGCTGCTCTCACCCTTTCATAAAATGTATAATTTTAATTGTGTTATTTAATTT
This sequence comes from Nymphaea thermarum, assembly GCA_011799765.1. Classification (NCBI taxonomy): domain Eukaryota; kingdom Viridiplantae; phylum Streptophyta; class Magnoliopsida; order Nymphaeales; family Nymphaeaceae; genus Nymphaea; species Nymphaea thermarum. The sequence goes on from JAANDH010001000.1 coordinate 25,915, forward strand.
TTACAAAAAATTAATAATAATAATAATAATAATAATAATAATAAAATATCTTCACCGCACCGCCGTACCTAATTTTTTTGAGATGTGTCGTACCCGCATCGGCACCCACACCCCGCACTCAGGTGACATAGCTTGGAGAAACCATTTAGGAATTACAAGATCGTAGAATTGCAGGACACTGCATGTTAAAATAGTGAATCACAAACAAGTGAATGCTATTTTATATGAAATGTGTATAACACGGGAGATTACCATTTAGGGAGTTTTTTTTTGCTATAATTATTAAAGAAACCTCAGGTTTATTTGTTTTCTTAACTGAGCCTCATTTCCGCCGACAACTTCTAGACACGAGGTCTCAGTTAAATCTAATCGCTGCAGAACGTTTTTTGGGTTTTATGTTTTTCACATCCTTCAAGTTTGACGAGCTTTCCACTAAAAAAAAAAATGCGTATTATTACATGCTTTACATTTCATCTCATCGAGATTTTAAACTAAATTATGAGCCAATTTGGAGAAAGGTATAAAAATTGTATTTCAAATATAAATATAACTAAATGAGTCTGAGCGTTCCTGCATCAAGATACATAGAAGCCTCTCTTCCTTCCTTTTCTCATATACACTCATCAATATCAACCAAAGTGTAGTGCATCGGCCATTTATAATGTCCACTAAAATAGATTTGATGCCGTGCGCAGTTCACCATGTGCCCCCTTTGAGTCCTACGGTAAGGGCACATGGCATGAGAGGAAGGCACAGTCACATGTCCTCCCATGTGACGTGAAAACATATAACCCTCTTGGTAAATAAATATGTGCAGGCACATTGTGGACCAAAAATATAATACAGCATTCTAAAGGCCTCGGCTAACACTTGACGATCTATATCATTTCTGATGCGAATTTAAGATATGATAGAACTATGCGGTTACATATGAGCTATTGAACGGTGTCAGAGCTACCTAATATTATTGTATCCATCAGAGGATAGATATGCTTATTTTTAATCGCACCGCTTTTGAATGTAACTTTTTGTGAGATCAAATCTTAGATATAATAAAGCAGAAATCTACAAGGACTATGACTACACACTCTACGTAGCCAAAAGTGGTAGGTGGGTCTATAAGATGGAAACTTTAAAGAGGCTGAGGCGGGTCAAAAGCAGATAAAGAGAAAGGGAAAAAAACAGGAGCAATAAAAAGAAAAGAAAAAAAGTAGAAAAAAGAAAGGAAAATCTTTTTGAAACTTTATTTTTGAATTGGGAGCTATAACTTAGTCCAAAAGGGTGGCTGTCTGAAGACTTAGATGCTTAGGCACGTTTTCTACAACATATTTTCCGTTCATCAACGAAACGGAGGAAAAACATGCATAAGAGAAAGAAAAATAATCAGTAAGGCATGTTGTGAGAGGCTAGTGTAGTTGTTTAGGTCCGTGAAACTAGTTTCTGTTGTCAGTTCGATTTTTATGGGTGCTACTCCTCTATCACACTACTTTCAAATTGAACGGAGTAACCGGTCACGATGCATCTCTATACTCCAAAAGGCAGGAGGAAAAAGGGCGAACTTTGGTCTCTCAATCGGATGTTAGGATTCCCTCCTGCTCATCCAGATTAGTAAGGTACATGGAGGAAACAATGGCCAATAGAAGAGTAAGATGCATGTCACTCTAAAAACAGAATGAACTGAAGGATTATAAAAAATATTTAGTATTTATGCAGCACAGTTTGGGAAGAGAAACTCAAATTAATTCATTAAATCGATCATTTTGGCAAAGCAATAATCATTTGTCAATGGGTGGTTGAATATCAAATTAGCTAAAGGATCCTCATTTCTAATAATGCGAAACCTTCCAAATGTCAGAAAATTATGTAGTAAAATATTATAAATTCTAAGTAGGATTAGGATTAGGATGCACATGCACAAAACAAAGTAGGCAGTTGTTCATTAGAACAGGATTAAGAAAAGTAATCCAAACAATAAAAGGCCTCATTCCATGTTAGGTGCTGGTTAAATGGTTAGGTCGTTCAGGTAGAATTGCAGAGAAAAAATACAAGGGTTTAGAGAGGAAGGCCATGTGGGGAACTTTGAGTACAAGAAACAAATCCTCTTTACCACACCGTAAAGTTGGGCTCCTCCAACTGCAACTGCTAAGTCAACTCTCTCTCTCGTATATATATATATATATATATATATATATATATATATCATTTACAAGGTTTTGTGGATATAAAACTATTGTGCACGTTGAACTTATGAACGTGAAACGCGTGAATTGTTTAGTAGAAATTGAGATTTAGGATACACAAATTTTAGTTTGGAAAAAAATGAAGGTTGGATGTCCATTCTATCTACCATTCCATCTCCATTCGTACCACATTTAGGAAAACCTTTGGCCGTATGCACACACTCTCTCTCTCCCCATGACAACAGGAAGTTGGATCGGAGATATCAACGAAGGTTGGATCCATGTGATGGGTTCCAACGACTGAGTGGTCCGCAGAAGGAGAATGGGATTGGTTAGGTGCGGCACCAACTTGGGTGGTCCTCCTTGTAGCAATCGCACGAGTTTTACGCTAGCTTGTAGATCCAATATCCGTACGAAACCGTCCAAAACCAATTACGATCCAGTTAGTTGGCGTCTCTACATCAGCCAGTACCTCTAGCTAACTTAACTAACAGAACCAGACCCGGACCCACATCTCTCTCTCTCTGGCCTACCTGAATCAGATCTCATGGCTACTGGGTCAATTCGTCCATCTTACCGCCAGTATCTGGGTGGAGTTGCTTCCAAATTTCTTAGTAACTTTTTCGACTGGGTTAAAAATTATTAGAACTACAAAGTCACTGAAAAAAATCTGGGGATGGCGGTGGTGCTAGAAGGCCGTAAGGGGAATAGATTACCTGGTTGAGCTGATAGCGCGTTAGAACATGTTGCCTGTTTGAGTCGGTGGGCGCTGCTCGTCTTATGGAGAGAGATGGAGTACTGTGTCGAGCATAGTGGAGGTGAAGGTAATGGTAGGTGAAGGTAATGGTTAATGGAGGTGAAGGTAAAAAATGGGTAGTCAAGGTAGTAAAAAAATGGTAAATCCAGCATAGTGGTAGACTGTCGTTGAGTATAATTTACTGATGGAACTCAAAGAACCAAAAAATTAGTTATTACATGAGCTTGAAAAATCATCTCAAGCTCTAGTTCAATAGTTCAACCAAATTCTACATCGGAAACATTGGCTCATCCATTAGATGAACAGAACTCAACCATTAAGTGGTTCCAGGGCAACCATATCTGTTGCTGCAATTCCGGCTAAAATGCAGAGTCGCGTCTTCATGAACTGGCGCCAGAATGGTCTCCACATGGTGTACAGTATGATGTCTTCACAGAATGTCACTGGTATGATCCCCAATGTCATGTCCAGGACAGGTCTATTAACCACAGAGCTGGGAGCACAGATCTAATATCTTGTCTTGGCTTGCATTAGCCAATGGATATGCGTGCATCTTCCCATTGTTCAAGCACGTCAAGCTTAATTCGGCTTTCATTTGTAAAGACTGCAGAGAAACAATCGCTTCAGTTATGGATTGTTCAAGTTTATAGATGTGAATATCATCAGTTTTCTTAATAAATTCACACAATATTTCAAGGAAGGAAGAAAAATTGCAACAAGCCAAGTTCTCAAACAGATATAAGATGATAAAATTACCGTGCACTCATTTTTGTTTATCATAAATCTTTGGAACTATACACTTTATGCATCATTTAGCTATACTGATTCCTACTGTGATTTTCTTTTTTCTAAAAAAAAAATCATAATATCATGAGAATTTCTGTCACCTGCAAAGCACATGATAAAGTTTCAACAACATGAATCAACAGTCCTGGCAGCAACTCACCGAGCAAGTTATGTTTTGAGGCTTGCAGTTCCATTTAGAAGTAGGTACGCAGCTTAAGTAGTGGCACCAAGGGCAGTGATCAAATCCTTTGACTCCATCAAAAAGCATAACCAAACCAACAACATACCTACAGAGTGAAATGGTTTAAAATTGTAAATAAATAAGGATTATATAATTGGTCAAACAGTTGAAGAAAAGACTTTACAAATAAAAAATTGATTGTGAAGATAAAACTATGTGGAAATTGTTTTTCCATGAATTTGCCAGTTAAGACAATCAAATACACCATGACCATCAGAAACTTATGACCATGAAAACTTGCTCCCAGGGAGGTAACTTTAGAAGAATGAATTTCATACTTATGAAGCCTGGGAGAAGCTCTCAATAGATGGAACTTTCGCACTCTGACTTCATGAGAAGTCTGATGTCTACATATTTTGAAGGATTAAACTAGACATGCTTTGAAAGAACGGAAACTCCATCTATTAGTATAATGGGCTCTTCACCCTCTCACAGTAAGCAACTGTGTGAAAGGTAACAAAGCCAAATCGGTTTGACAGCATAGAAGCAAATTAGAAGTTTCAGCAAGAGCCTAGTTCAGGGACTGCACCAATCTGACCAAGCAATGGAGACTGGGATCCTCCCAATTGAAATGACTCAACAATCAGCATTTATGGATATAAGAATTCAAAACAAAGTCACAGCACCAGACATATGGCACCAGCGAATCATTTTCCTTTAGATGTGATAATTGGTGAACAACAGTTACAGGCATGTTACAAAAGACAAATATCGAAAATGTCCCGAGCTATGCATGGCTACACAGTATGCAGTAGGCCTTGCCACTGTCTAAAATTCCAAACAGGTTGGATATGGTTTATAGTGGTCTATCCCCTCCAGATACTACCCAAATACAGTTTTCCTGCACTTTTCATCTGATATCAGATGTAGTTGATCAGCTTTCAATCTATGAACTCACATGTGCGACTATTACTTAGTCTTGAAATCTAAAGCTACAGAAATTCAGTATTCATGACGTTACACTTACAGCCAGAATCTGACCTGTAAATGTCCCCATCTAGGTTGCCACAGAATGTCTTTGTCATGCGCATGACTCAAAGACCCTTGAATACATCATGTTAAAGTTGACAAAGGTAAGATGCTTCCACTGCAAGTACTCCGCATCTTTATCGTTCAAAATGCATTAATCAAACAGAAATATAGTTTCACAATTATTTAAAAGAGTTTAGATTGAGAAAAACATTAAACATTTCCTTATATGGACAAATTGACAGCATGAAACAGACTAAAATTGTTAAGAAAAATATGGTCTGAGAGACACTTCAAAAGAATTTGTTTGCTTACCAGATAATCAAGAGGATCAGAGCAATTACTAACAATATGTACTGGTATGTCTTGTATTTTGACACAGGTGCCTTATTATATCCATGAGGTAAATACTTTTGGTTAACCCATCCATATTGTGGCTTGACCAGAATCACAAACCCGAGAAGAAATCCTGAAATGAATCCTCCAATATGAGCAAAGTTGTCCACATGGGGAAGGACTCCAACTGCCAAATTTAATGAGATCATAAACACCAGAGTCAACAGAGCTGCAAACTGAAGTACATGAAAAGCATTAGTTAAGAGATTAGCATAACAATCAATTTCCAAATTCAAAAGTCTCATACACAAGGTCAATTGTCAACAGATACCTTATTTGCATAAATAGTCCAATTTGTGAGAAGCTCAGAAAGCATAGCTCCTAATAGACCAAAAAGTGCCCCAGATGCACCAACGGAGATGCTTGACTGAATGAAAAGAGCAGACAAAAGGCTGCCACCAAATCCAGCAAGAACATACAGAACACCAATTTTCACTGTGAAAGAAACAAGCACTTAGTGTCTCCATTAGCAAGAAAATTATGCCAAGAAGGAACCATATAAAATACTGAATTTCAATGTGAAAAAAACAACTACCCCACTGGCGAGAAATACAGGCCCCCACCGCAACAGATTTATGAAGATGAAATAGTTTCAAGTAACTTTGAATCCTTCAGAAAACAAAAATTACTGAACACTCCTCGATTGCAGTCCCATATAGAGTGTAGAATTCCAACAAATGGCAGAACATAATATATAAACAATGTTTCATCCTGTAATAGCAAATACCTGATCCTTTCTCATTCAGATGACTTCTAAAACTGAAGAGCAGATATTCAGAAAGTGCATTAAACAACAAAAACTTCCAAATTGAGTTACACCCAATTTAATACGGCCAACTAGTTACCAAGACGGACTCTATTAACTGCATAATAGTAACTGCATGGGAAACTGTAGCGAGGAGAACAACTGAGGGAGACAATACTGCTGAGATTATGCAAAACCTTCAAAATCTTAGCAAATCGTTCACTAATTATTTCTCGTTTGAAATAATAATTTTATAATATTTTCATTTCTGAAAATGTAAAGCAAAGCATTATGGAACTACAGTTAATAAAAAATGCTACTATAATTACTAAAAGAACATTGAATTATTGAATGGGTAAGAAAGCAAGTATGTGAACACAATTATCTGCTATTGCATCAGTTACTCAGTCGCCACCGTTCGGCACGAAATAGGATTGATGTCAGAAAACACAACGAAAAGGAGATGAGACTTACGAAAGCCAAATTCTTGCTCAAGCCGGATTCCAATGAAGAGCAGGCTGAACATGTTTGCAAGTACATGAAAAACTCCAGCATGTAACCACATGCAAGTAACTAGACGCCACCATTCATCTCCTTGAACCACTTTATTTACCAGAAGAGCCCCCATTTTGTCCAGACTGCAAGAATAGCAAAGCCAGAATTTCAGACACAAGTCAATAGTATTTTCACTGTTAAACACAATAAGAACATGCACATTTCAAAGAAAAAAATTCCAATAGAGAATGTCCGCAAGCCGACACAATACATGTACAGTCTCGTTCGGGTCTATGAAGTACCACCCGGGGTTATAATGCTGCTTACAAAGGATTTAGGCCAGGATTGCCACTTGAACTAAGTAGAAAGAACTGGTTTTCATAAAACGTGTGAAACGAGAGAAAGTAGAGAGCATAAATGAGTTTTTCTTAAAGAAGATGGTGGGACACCAATACGCCAAAGGCAATCACGTCGAACATTTGTAGTGAGACTATCAGATGAGTGCATCCAAATGTGTCCAGCCATGCCTAATGCAAAGTGCGAAGGTCACAATGTGTTTAGACAACACGTTATGCAAGCAAAAAATATCATATAGGGTCTTAAAATTCATCCATGACTTATAGGCAACTGAACAATGGACAGCTGCCTTACTGAGAAATTCGTCCTGCCTTTCACTTAAGTGTTCCGAATTTGTTCTTACGGTAAAATTTTCAAACTATTTCTTTCAAAGGAATGACAAACGCACCCTGCGTTTGCCATACAGTTTCAGAAGAATTATGCCACAAAGTAACCGGAACCTATTCGACAATGGCTCTCTGATAAACATAGGTAAGGTGCAATACAAGTATCCCTGATTGTGGCTTTCTATTTTATAGTTTCGCATGTATATAGGACCAGTAACTCTCTTTATAATTTCACCAGAAATTAATCAAATTATCGTTTAATTAGAATTTTTTAAATATGAAATTTGTAGACCATGAAACCGATCCTACAGCTTGCAAGAACTAAAAAATGCATCTACCTAAATACAAACAGAAGATGCATGCATGATGCAACAGTGGCAACAATTACAGAACAGAGAAAAGGAAATTATCAACCCAAAAGAAAAGACGGCATCTTACGTCGAAGAAGAAGGCCCAAGTAGCGGATTCTCGTTAAACGGCTGGAAAGCGAACCGCCCCAAGAACTCACCCACACAATCTTTCCCCGATTTCGGGCAGTCATTGACGTACATTGTGAGCGCAAAGAGCGCAATATTTGCGAGAACGAACAACGGGATGAGCCACGAGAACCAGCTCTTCTCAGGTTGCTGAGGAACAACCACATAAACTACCGGAGGCTCGGCGTTGATCGGATGGACCGCATTCCCGCCTCGATTGTGCAGAAGCACCTTGCTTTCTATATCGCCAAGTCCTGCTTTCCCCATTCACACAAGGAACCCGCCAACGAGGAAAATGGGCAGACAACCCACCCTTAACAGACACCTAATTCACGTAAAACGAGTCATCCCTAGCCCCAACACGAGTACAAATACACCAAACCCATCAACTGCATCCGCCGAAGAAGGAATTTTCAAGACGAAATCAAGAGAAACCGAATCATCAAGATCCTAAACGAATAGAAATCACCAATGGATACGAAAACACTGACAAACCATAAGTTAAAGGAAGAAAATGATAGAAGAGAAATCGGTAAGAACAAAGTAACAAGGGAGCTCAATTGGATGGACCGACGAAAACAAGATTCGGCAGAATCATGAACCGAAGCCCCACCAAACAACGAAGGGTGGCAATAACGACAAATCAAGACCTACAAAGAAAGGAAACAACAAAATGACGAAGCGGATTTATGAAAAACAAAACGCCACGACCTCTTCCGATGATCAAATGAGGTGGGAGAAGAGCAAAAGCGATCATAGTTAAGGCTCCGATTGGAGGAAAAAGAGAAAACAGATTACTGAGGAGGGAAGTGCAAACGAAACAGAGAAAATTTTAGGGTTCGTTGGGGAGCCAGGGGGAAGGGACGGGTGAAGGAGGAAGGGCCTTGATTAGTTTCTGCGGAGCTCCGCTGTTTCTTTTCCCTCTCCCTCCTTTTTTCCATCTATTGCAGTTTCAAAAAATAGAATGTAAACTACCAGGCATGCCAAAAAAAAAAATGTCGACGATGTTTTCAAATAACGTCTTCTTATCATGTTATTTCCATTTCCCTGCATCTGAAGGACAAAATATTTGCTGTTTGTAATTCAACTGCACCTAGAAGGCTAGAATATTTGTTTTTAGCGTCGGCCCTAAGCATAGGCCAGTTATATATAAGCGTAATATTCTATTAACATTATAAGTTTATTGTTCAAAATAGTGCACGTCTCTTGGAATTCTTTTTGAGACAAGGATTCTCTAAGAATAGTTTTTTTGCAAATGCATGTAAGGTTGGGAAACAAGTCATACTCTTCATGGAAACCCCACAAATTTCACAGTAATATCATAAAAATGTCATATATGCATCATGGATCGATGCTAAAAATATCATGAGCTATTGTTACATTATAAGTTGTCACTAATGCTCATCTGACGAATGCCTTTTATTGACAATTTTTTGTACTTTAGTTATTTAACAACATGCGACACACAATTACTTAAATATTGAAATCTATTGTCTACTGGTTGTTGCGGATGACCAAACATTTAAATCTTTTGCTAAAACATATCTAAATCGTTGTTAAATACAACATAAATGACTGGTAACACTATAAACCATTGCTAATGCTTCCGTTGCAAGGAGCTTTTAGCGATGGTTTTTTTCTATAAAATTTTGTTATCCGGTGATTCGGCAGATTGATTTCAATTTTTCTCTATTTATACACTGGATATGAAAATTTTCAACTATCCGGATTCTCCAACCTTTCACACATATACAGCTTGATGAAAATGCACTAAATTGCATGTGAAACAGACGAAACATCTGCATGACTGAAGAATATATATATATATATATATATATATATATAGGCGTAGTTGTATTTTACTGATCTCAATCATTTACTGCATGAGAATTCTTCCGTGCCACTGTCACACACGTCAGCGTACAACGTGATTGTCAAATCCACCTGCACTATGAGACATCATTCAACTAATGGAACCTATTAAACTCGGATTCTTACCACTTATCGTCCAACATCCGCATATATAATCAGAGCCTTTTGTAGCAAGCCGCATAGAAGCTATGACGGTTCCGCTGACGGGATTGGAACTGAATCCTACAAATGAATTCATCAGGATTGATATCTTCACAAAAACGCAAGGAGAATGTCAATTTAATGGAAAAGTATTGTTTTTTTGTCTTTAAAATACCATGATACGTTCTCTGGAGATTGTGCATGATTTGTATGAATCTTTCATGAAGAAGATGCGGCTACACAGATTCCGATCAGATTTTGCCAACATATATGCACCTTAAGCATAAGCACAAACTCAGGCGAACAGAGCTCAGTTTGAAGATTTTAAGGCCAAACAGTGGCCAGGTAAGTGGAGTTAGAAGGGTTGAGGTTGTATGAAACATGAATTCTGACTGGAGATGTCTGAATATTGTGCGCCATCCGCTTTGACTATGATCTCAATTGTATTCAGCTAATTTGAATCTGACCCAATTACAACACTTACTCATGTTCATGTTTGGAGTTGTTTGTTTACTAGATGATCTGAAATCTCTGTTTACGTGTTTTTTTGCCCAAGGTCCATGAACAATCAAGCTTTCTAGATGAGGTATGAAAATTTCTAGCCGGACTAACATCAAGGAAACCGTTGCCGTCGTTCTGCACTGGAACATATCTCAAGCTATGTCGCCATAAAACTCTGATGAGCAACAACTGTGACCAACATCAGTTAAATACTCTGTAAAGTAAAAATACAAGTCTTTCATGAAGAAGACGCCCGTTCACTTCCACTTTCCCTCCACAACTTGCATCGTTTTAGTTTCAACTTTCAACATATCCATGGAATCATGAAAATACATACACAAATGTTAGGTAGGAAAATTGTGGGATTGATCCTAAAATCGCAAACGCTATACAATAGTGAGCTTGGAGTTTGCTTTGAAACAATGAATCCGGAATAAGCTAAGAAAATGTCCCCTCAATATCAATTCATTATGACATGGAAAAGGAGAAAGGGCAGGAGTGACAGGAGAAAATGGCTATGTGCGCCTGGTCCTTTTCGCTGTTAGAAGAACTTGACCATTCCACGGCCTTCCACACTGAGTCTTTGTGCCTGCATCGGCTTCTTTCTTGGACCCTTTAACTGTTGCAACTTTTTATTCATCTGATGCCAACAACGGAGTATAATCACTTACAGCGGAAAAGAGAACACCAACCATGCAAACTTACTATAACCAAACGAAGGTTAGACGACAAAAGACTACCATTAACACAAATCATTGGACTAACAACAAACTACATCACGTCATTTATCATAGGGATATCAGAGAAGATTTCATATGAAAATAATAAAAGAGAAGACGCTAAGAAACTTGATAGCACAAGTTGGTTGTCAGAGGTGAAACAGCAACTAAGATTTGAACAAATTTGACAAGTGATAGCAATCTTCCGTATCCTTGCTAAAGAACAAAAGGAAACCATCGGTGTGAGACTTAAATTCCACAGAATATTGTTCCCTGATTTGCATTAACGCAATTAATGCTGCATTAGGTAAAACTTCCTAATTCTAATTTTTTCCCATTATATATAAATATAATATGGATGTAAATATTTGTAAGTTTTCACTATAAACTGATTGAGAAGAGGAACAAGGAAAGGTTAATTAGAGAACAACCATGAGAACAAGGAGTCAATGAGTATCCGAAAACCAATCAGCTCTTATTTAAACTACCACAGTGAGTAGAGAAACTATCGCAAGCACATTGAAATGTTTGGATAAGATCGGCAGAGGAAAGGTTAGTGTTTCACCATAAAAAGAAGAATCAATTGAGTTGATTTGCTGTCACACTTCATAGCGCTAATTTTTGAGATGAAGGTTTAAAAGAAATGGACTGAACAAAGTAGAAGATTGTTGAAAACGAAGCAAGTAATAACAGAGATGCAATGCTAGCATATTGATATGCAGTTATTCTCAGGAGTGGCACCATCGACAAACAATTAAGCACCGAGCTAAGCCAGGACTTGCCTTGGTTTATATAGACCATGTTGAAGTGCTGGTACTTAGAAAAATATTCGGAAACAGGAAATGCTTAAGCTAGAAAAAGGTGTCGGAATGCCGAACGTGTATTGTAAGATGGAACCACATATTTCCTTGCTTAAGCTGGAAATATAGCCAGTGATCAAGTTGTGGCAGGCAAAAAGCCAAAAAGAGTGACAAATTACCTTCATCCGATGGTTGTCTTGTTTCACCTGTTTAGCACGTGCCCTTACCTCCTCTGGATCTATCTTTGACTGAGGCCTAACCACAAAATCCAAAGCCACAGCTTCTGGTAGGGAAACGTGCTGTCTGGGAGCTGACTGGCCCGACTTTGGCTCCCTATATAATGAGAAAAGGTTTCCATAAAAGACAACCATGGTCAAATATATACATACAAAGCAAGTTTTAGAACTATTAAAGTGAAACATCACCCCCATCTTACTGTGAGAATCCAACTAAATCAAAATCATCATCTCCAGATTGAAAACCCCCAGAATTTCCAGCCGCCCTATTGGATAGCATAAATAAGAGACAACCGGTCATTAGAAAGTAAAATAGGCCAATAGAAATAAGCATAAACACTTCTCTTTTTTGTATTTGCATTTGGCTTTTGTACATCTTAGTTGATGGTTTTCGAATGGGAACCCTCTCATCATCATAGGCCTTCAGATCCTCCAACCGAGTGCTCTTTTGGAATATAGATCGACTCTGCAACAAACAAGATCCATATCGGTCTCTTGGGTTTATACATTTCAGTTGAAGCTCAGAAAACACAAGAGAATCGGTGGACGTGATACCTGGGTCATCTCATGCTCATCTCAATAAACAAAGCAAATAATAGCAAGATAAACAGAAATGATATCTCAAATCTCCACCAAAAGAGCCATGAAATATTAAAACTTTCCAACTCGAACGGACAGAGATGCAATTGAGCATACCCATTTGTCCACCAATTCCCGAGCTAGTCTTTTGTTAGACGTAGTCTCCTCTTCAGACCTTGATAAGAACATGATGACCTGCACAAAACACAATGTTTCAAACGCTCCCTCCACTTTCAACAAGAATGATTGACGAAAATCCCAACATAAACCATGACTATCAGAATACCTTGCCCAAGCCACTTCTTTTAAGTTGTTCCTTTCTGTCATGCTGCTCAACATCAATGGGCAACTTTATAAAAGCAACAATATAAATTGCACGTTAATGTCAGGAAAAAGGAAATTGAAGTGCATTAAACAGAATGCCTCAAGGAAATAGAAGATTTTGTAATTGCAGATTGGATTTAGGTCCTTAACTCAATCTTATAATAAAGGAGGGGAAAAACTTACATCTATTAATATATTCAACAAAGCAGTTCGAACGTTTATGTTAGGCAGACATCCATTTGGAAGAGGTTCAAGCCAATTCTTCAACACAGACAATACCCCACGATCTAAAAACTCTTGTTGCAGTTGTCTCCTGCAAAAGTTTGTGCAGAAACAGAGAGAGCATGTGCATTATGTTTGGCAAACATCCAATATATTGTTGCAGTTTCCTTTATTTTGCACGAAAAAAGCTTCATACTTCGAGAGAACTTCAGTTAGCATGGGCATCAACTTGAGTTTGTTGATAGCAGGTTTGGCCTGTCTGTTTAATTCTGCGTCCTCCTCAGCTGCAACTTCGAGCCTGGCCATGAACTGCTCAACTACCATTGCTGTTTCCTCAGCAGTTTTTTCTGTTTTTTTGCTTTTCTTTTTGCCAATATTAAAGAGTTGTTTGATTTCATCATCCTCTTCTCCTTCCTCTGCCTAAAAATGGCATAGCGCAAGCAAGAAATGTAAATAGTTGGAAAACGTTCCACTTACCATATATATTGCGTAAAATTCATCATCCCAAATTTTTTCTACTAAATGACAAAGTGATTGCTAAGGACCTTAGAACGAACATAGGGAAAAAGTAGAAACAAGATATAACATTACCAAATAAAACCAACCTGAGGAGCATCTCCAGCAGAACCAGCTTCCCCATCACTTCCACAACGATCAGCAGGATCTACACCGGTATCATCAATAAATGCATCATCATCCTTAGTTCTTACACCTTCCTGGTCATCCTATCCCATATAGAACAATAAAAGCCTCAACATGTTTCAAAGACAAGATCGATGCATAAAATGCCATAGGACTCCATGCCATACCTCGGAATCAGCTCCAGCTATCGATTCCCACATTTCTTTCACCATCTCCGCGTCACTTCCACGGGCGTGGAATTCCCCGGGGCTCGCGCCTTTACCGCCTGATCTCGGGCTCTTCCTGACATTCATTTCTAACTTTGATTTTTTCTCTCTCTGCTGCCAGCCGTCCTTCAGCTTCTTCCTCCTCTGCAGCTTGCTGTCGTCTGCAGCCTCCCCCGGCAGTGACTTCCTCGATTTCCCGTCGCCATAATCCAGTGCAGAAGCATCGTCTTCGAGATCGACTGGATTGTCAGCAATGTTGCTTTTCTTGATAAGCCTCTTCCGGCTCTTCTTCGTCTGCCCTTCCTCCCCCGAGCAGGCATCAACCACGGGGGTCGGCGACCTCTCCTTCCGCCAATCTTCTTCAAGCGGCTCCGACGATTCATCGCCATCGGAAGGCATATCGGGATACATCAAGGGCTCCCCATCTTCATCTCGGTACCTAAATTACACAAACAGTTACCCAAAAGTTTTCCGGAAAGAAAAATACTATTTGATCAGAAGGCAGAAACGAGGAAACTAAATTTCTCAGCTGATCAGATATCACAGACAACCCAGAATCTTCCCACCGGAAAAAAAACAATGTAAAAGAGCAAAATTGGACAACCAGAAGCCGGAAAAGGAGAAAAAAAGAAGCATCTCGAGAAGAAATTGGTCGCCATTATTGAGATTGTTTCATAAACTCAATCAGAAAAAGAAAACAAAGGACAAACGACAGAAGACGAAGAGAGTTACGGATCGTCCTCGTAACCCATCTGACGAGACGCGAATTGCGCTTGAAAACTCAAAGAAACATTATGGTTTTTCTCCACAGGAGGAGAGACAGAAAGAGGGAAAGAGAGGAGGAGGGAGCACGACAGAGCTCAAAACCGCCGCTAAAGGCAGCTTCCTTGAAATGTTTTGTTCGACACATGGCGCCAAATACACTTTCAATGCTGCCGTTGATTCTGATGAGTTGCCCACTTGTCCATTCTCCCCTTTACCCGTTCTTCCGTTCTCCACTGGGTTTGGGGACGGAGTCCACCTTTTGCGGAAAGCCAATTCCCGCGCTTAATTTTAGCGGCGGTAATTTCTAGCGGAGTCTGAAAATTCCGAATTCTGAGTAAGAGGCCCTAATGGTTTAACTCTTAAAATTTTAAGAAGCACTCTAGTATAAATAGCTTAAAAATTGAGGCCGCATAATATGAAATAAAGTAGCTTTAAAGTAACTTGTGTGGGCAATTGCACACACCAGCACCAGTTCACATGTGAAGTTTCGTTCTTGGTTCTTTTCATCCGGACTTCACTTTTGCCAACCATTGCTAAATGAAGCTTGAAACTTTCAAATACAGGTCCCACGTTTCAAAGTTTCACCTTGACCGATATTTTATAATTAGAACCAAGGGGAGTTAGAACTTCTATTAGACAATCACAACCAAAACTTTGTTGCGTATCAGAAAATTGAAAAATACATTACAGAGATCTAACATTATGTGCAAAAAGTGGTTTTTCTATAAAGTTTTTTCTCTTGCAGCCGTCGGTCAAGGCGACTAGAATCTATCAGAAATGTCAGGCTGAAACCAACTGAGCAGCTTGTTGAATGCTTTGGTTGGGCTCGGAGCTCAGAGCTGTCAAATTGTCAATATCGACAGCACCGTATCGGTTAGCTGGCCGATTCTCCTCACAGTCAATACGGATCGGCAATATTGGCTGAGTTCCTAATTTTATTTTAAAAATAATTTAACATGTTTGAGATGAAAATAAACATCTCTCGATTTGGAAAGCAGAATATCTTTGGACAAACAGCCGATTCTAGTTGCGTTTATTTGCGTGTCATTCAAATCGGACCGTACCAGCCAATTATAACGCTTTTATTATATTTTATCAATTTATAATGTTTTAAATTACTTTTAATAAAAAAGGGCTGATCCAAAAGAATGAGGACTAATTTGTCGCAGCCGATACATCTTATCATTGCCAACCCTGAGGCCCCGTTTGATGGGCACGGATTTTACTGTGCATCAGGAAAACTTTGCCGATTTTGTACGGCTTTTTCTGATGCAATCAAACCCTGATACAATCAAACCAAGGTTTTTTTTCTCGGGTAAAAGCTTGGTTTCAGGGAAATTTTCTCCTAGAAAAAAGTCGGACCCTGAAGGGTCCGACTTTTTTCCAGAGACAAATCTTTTGCCCGTTAGGGCTCCTCATCGCGAAGTATCTTCGCTCTCGTTCCTGCCTTCAGCCGTCGTCCGCTCGCCGTGTGCTCTCCACCATCGCCGCTGCACTGCCTCCAGTCGTGGTCCGCTCGCCATGCTCTCCACCACCGCCGCTGCTCTGCCTCCAGCCGCCGTCATCGTGGTAAAACAACGCAAGGGAAGGGAAGAGGATAGTCAGATCACCCGGGGGAAGGGTTTTCCCCAATCTTCGAATGAAAACTGAGGACGCAGCCGCCGCTTTGGAGGAATCAGCTGAAATCTGCCGCCTATGTGCGCCAGATTCCCTCCGGAGTGGATTGCCCAGCCATCGACCGTCGGATCTCTCTCCTTTCAGGTCCAGAACACCTTCAAGCAGTGAGGAAGGTGACTGCGGCGTTCGTTGATGCAGAAATCTTACAGATTTGGCGCTGGATGAGGAAGAGCAGGGATGTACTGGCGGCAAAGGGATTCCAGCGATTGGCAGACTCCTTCTGCCGTGTCTTGTGAATTGCTGTTTGGATTGTAATCGGGTGGTATCAAAGGGCAAAGTTGCCAGGGAGTGGGGAAGCCGTCTGCAGCATCGGGTTGCAGAGATATCTTCCCAAGATGGTGCTGCGTTGACGTGGACAGAGGTGTATGGGCGGCAGGAGGAAACCTGCGGTAGAGCAGCTCCTTCAGCCGTGAGATGCGTGGTTGGTGCAGAGCACGGGTTGGACCTTGCTGGGCGAGGAAGAAGGCATCAAAGGCAGGGACACCGGTGGGAGAGATAGACGAAATCAAGGGAGATAATAGACGAGCAAGAAGGAGGTTGCAGATGAAGACGAAGGAGGGGGAAGAAACCTCACGGGTGGACGAAGAGGGATAAACCCTCGCGGGAGAGGAGAGAGAAAAGAGAAAGGATTCTCTTCATTAGCAAGAAAATATCAAGTTCCATAATGTTCAAGATGATTTTTAAGGCTATTTTGCAATTTGAACAGCACAAGATCGATTTGCACTCGTGTCTGTCCTGCTCATGGTTATAGTTGAATGGCCTTATAACGGGCAAAAAAATTTTTCATGAAAAATTTTTCCAAACTTGTCAAACTGTGCATTTTTTACCATTCAAAAAATTTCAGTGCCATCAAACATGACTTGAAACAAGAAAAGGTAAAATTTACCCTTTTTCTCATTTTACTGTGGAGAATTTTTCTTGAAAAAATTTTCCCTCAAAAAAATTCAGGCTATCAAACGGGGCCTGATGGTTCTTTCTGATACCAATATCGACAACACTGTTTGTTAGATTGCACTTGACTTTGCTCTTATAACAAGAAAGTTTATTTATTGCTTAAAGCAAATTGGGCTCCCAAAATGACAATGGAGTTTGTAAAGCTACTTATCATACTCAGAAACAGGAGACAGGCAAATCGACGATCTGATAATCATTTCCGACAGATCTTTCAAACGTGTGACGGAAGAAGGGCAGCACTCAGAAACCAATATTGCAGACGGCGAGGCAATACCAGCTTCAGCCTACAATGGCCGGTAGGGTAGATTCATTTTGAGCAGATAAATGATTGTCCAATCTGCCTCAAAACTTTAAGTAAATTTATGAAACAATTTATTGCTATTTTCGTTGCCAAACTACCCCTCAATATTGCCACCAGTTCGAGTCCAAGAAAGCAAGGAACATTAGACGAAAGACCAGAATCAGATCCTGTACGACAGAAAATGGCAAGACCATCAAACCAGATCCTGCCCATTAGCAACTCCAGATCCACTAAATAGAAAAAAGGATCCGGTTCTCCTTCAGATGCAGATCTGAATATACAGTGATAAAAGAATGTGAAATCTACACTCATGGTGTTTTTTTTTTAATTTCTTGATGCAAATATATGACCATTAAGCCATTCTTCATATATTTAACATATCAAACGAAGTGCTAAGAAAAATCCTTTACATGATGTATATCTTGTCTCATGATAAAATAATCATGTAGATTACCAGACGCGAACCGTAATGCGAGAAGCATTCCACAAATATGTAAATATCAACTCTAAAGATTTCACACGCCTTGATAAACAGAAACAAACCAACCCTTTCACCATTTCATGCTTTTCTTCCCCTCATCAAACTGTCTCTACCTGAACCTGCAACTGGCCTGAGCTCCCCAACCTTTCCTCAACCATTCAGCCACCACCACCCTCTCCCCAATCTCTCCATCATCTGGAAAAATCTGTGTGTGTGTGTGTGTGAATGAAATAAGTAACACTCTAATTGCAATAGGAGACATTGGTCTGGACTTTCTGGCAACAAAAAGATTTCTAATACGTTGAACAAGCCCAAAATTTCAGTTGACATCAGAGAACACTACAATGAGAACTACTCTAGTTATTCACCAATTTAGCTTTCCATGGTCTATGGGGTTCAGTCTTGCACAAAGTTATGGTCTGCCTTTCTGCAGTGGACATGCTGGAAACCAACAGGATTGGTGCCATCTTGAATAGAACAAAACTTCGCCAATATCTGCTGGAGCCGCTCTAGCCACAAACTGACTGATGGTATCATGCTTTTCAGATTAAATACCTTCCAAACAGCAAATAGAAGGCATGAAACCTTAGTTTATCCGGTCTCAAGTTACTCATACAATTGCTTCACAATGGAAAATTTTTCAAAAGATACAAAAAGCAAAATTTGAAAGAAGATGTCCAGCCAGAGAAGATCTTATGGAATCATCACTCACATCAGAATAGCAACCTTAGAAGTGCGCTAGGCTGTACACCAGAATCCAAACCAGCTGCACAATCCACAGAACCATCATAATTTACAAGGTTCATATATATCTGTATATATATAGGCAAAAATTAGAAGCTATATAAATGTTTACATACCAAAAAAAGAGTAATGGAAGCAAATAGGCCTTCTTGAAGGAGTGCTCCATGACCCCCAAATTCCTCTTCATCAACCTTTAGAATAAGTGCATAGTATCCATATATGATCGCAGAAGATATTAGCAGGAATCTGCAGATACTACCATGCTTCAGGATCGGACATAAGGCATTGATGATAAGGAAACCTTTCCTTAAGCCACTCCAAATAGATGAAACCCCTTTTTACTCACAAGCATTCTACCCAGATATGCTTTAGAAATGTGGAATATTTTAAACACAAACCTCCCTGTATGAATGGCCCCACCTACCATCTTCTTCCTTAGGCTACACCATGTGGATCAATGCAAATGTTTGGGACTAAATACATAAGATTCTAGTTCCAAACTAAGACCTGTGACCCAAAATTTGTGGCACCGTTTGCTGGTTCCCATTTTACTAAGAGATTCCAAAGTGTATCATCCAAAAAGAAAAGCAGAATAATTTCTCCATTTTCATTTCTACACTCAGAAACATTATGATTTTATTAAGAACAACGATCATGCTCATAGAGTATGGCAAATTGAACAAAGGATCTCACATATTCTCACGAAGCCTATAACTATAAATGACCACCAAATCTTAAACAAGAGTACAACTCAGGATATCTATGCCTTCAACTTTTACATGGATATTCAAGTTGGGAAGATTCCAGTTGAGGTTCAAATGCAAAACCTTCAGCTAGATGAGCCTATCAAATTCCTAATGCAACCAAATAACTTAGATTATGATTTATGAATAATATTCAATAAAATTTATTGCTTTCAAATTATTGTATAAAAGTGAAACATTTCTTGAGAAGTCTAACAATAAGATAAAATTCAAGAAAATTGTTAAAACAAGAAAGTAAAACTATATGCATAAAAAATGCAAAGGATTCTGCTTGTGTAGCCTTAAATAGTTAAATTTAATTTATAGAAAAGTTCGTCATAAACTCTTGAATAGGTTACCATATCATCTCGAACAACACATGTAATTGTAATGGAGTACAATCTTTTGGACCAACCAAAATGCATAACTTAATCCCATAAGCTTATCAAATATCATTTAGTGATATGGAAAGACTAAGAATGTTTTAAACTCTATGATTAATGATGTAGTCATGTTCTAATACCTATTTGTTCTTCTATGCATTTCCATTCACCAATACTATAAGCCATATACCAGGCACACAGCAATTTTTGCGCTTTGTAGTTAACAGTCTAAGGTGGTCAAAATTTTACAAAATTTACTCTATTCCAGATAGACAAGGACACTAATTACTCTAGGAAGTTTCAGATGAGATCAGCACTTACAAAGGGAGAAACATTCAGAAATCAAATTAGTCACAATCAAGTTTGCATTCTCAGCATTTTCTGAGTAACTATATCAAGTTATTAACTAGCATGTATGTTAAGAAAGAGACACTCAAAAGTTGATACATATACAAAGAAGAATGGATACAAAGAAAGTGTCTATATCATAGTTTTTCAGTTGCATATTTGTGAGAACTGTTCTGGAAAGTTGGTTCCTCATATAGAAATCTTGGAAGTTCTAAAAATTGAAAACCACAAAGAATGACACAAAGTCATGGAAGTAAGTTTTCAGTTTTCTTTGACAAATGATAAAATAAAAAACAAGAAAGAAAAAACACACCCTACAAATATAAATTTATAAATTTATAGATGTGAATAAATAAAAAATAAATAAATTAGATATTCATATATACATCAATAATATATATATGTGTGTCTATGTATGTGTGTGTGTGTGTGTGACAGAGAGAGAGAGAGAGAGAAAGGACATAGATTTTCTTTTCACAAGTCTGCAACATCATCAATCTATTTTGATAGGACCATAATATCATCCTGACATGTTTGATGACATCCTGAAAATATCATAATATTCTACCAATACTACTGACTTGATCAATCTACTGTGACATGATAATATTTCCATAACACATAAAATTTGGTGATATCTTGAAGTATTGTAGTATGCTGCTTATGTTTCCCAGATGAGTTATTTTCCAATCAACCATAATATTTACAGAATATCACCATTATCACTATGCAAAAAGTTAATCCATGACTCAAAAAAGTAGAATGAGCAAAGACCTAGACTTTGCACTTACATGACAATCCAGATAGCTCCAACCACAGGAATTGCCCCCCATAGTAATCCACATATAACGGCAACAATTTGGCGTATCCAGTGCAGTGCATCCCCTAACTGATCCTGTAACACAGTCACAATATGAATGGCTTTATGCATCTAAAGGTCAAATAGTAAGAACAAGCAAGTATATATGCGAGGAACTACAAAAGTGAAAGATGCATTCTTTGTTAACAGCTTGGAACTGACCAAAAGGATTAAGCAACAATGGTCACACAGGGTTCAAAAGTTCGAAGACTAGGAAACTCCAGCAGGAGAATAAGCAATTCCAACAGGAAAATCTGGTAGCGTGCACTGATGCTGCATAAATGAAAGCTTATTCTAAGACAGATACATCATGAGGACAATGATATGAGCATTTCACAAATCATACAAGTTAAAATATTTATGGGACATGTTCAAAAATTTCAGAATAACTTCCTCAATCATATGGGTAAAAATAAAATACTTTTCCACCAGCAAATGAGCTCACGGTTGACAAATCCAACAAGCAACCAAGTTGACATGATCAGACATCAAATGCTTCACTGTTTCAGGTCATTAGTCTATATCTATTTTGCAATGTAAAGTAATTCTCTATGTGTATAAGATCATATTGCTTCAATTCGACAAAAGATACAAGTATGCTTCTTCTGACTCCTACATCATGCACTTTAAGATTTTATTGCATAATCTTCAATGAAAGTAATGAAAATCAAGAACAATCAGTCAAAAATATTGAGGGAAATACAAGAAGATGCTTTTGTCCTCTGCATTTGCTCTGCACTTCCAGAAGGCCAGGTGTCAGTATTGACACAACTAGAAATTGTTATGTACCCTACCACCACCAGCATGGATCCTTCATGCTTTCATCTATGCCTTAGACATAATTTTCTGGTTTATAGCCTATCATTATTATCTTATTTTCACCTTTTTTCTTTTTTCTCAGTTCATATTTTGGAGGTGCTCCTTTCCCCCTTCAGATCTTGCTACTAGACATAAGGACTACCTTGTCCTAGTTATTTCCCAAACAAGCTTTGCCCATCCCCACCTCAGAACTCAGCCTCCATCCATTTATAATTTTGATTATCCGCATTTATAATTTTTATTATCCACACTGCAAGTTTATATGATAGACAAGGCCTAAAAAGAAGCTTAAATTTTTTTCATTCATTCAAACAAGAATACAAGAAAGACAAGGACTTGTAAAACTCCATAATCAGAAAACATTAATTACAACTAAATTCTGGATATAGAATCTCCTAAAGCATGTCCACGATATGATCACACTTATCCACAGGCTCGAGTCGATATTGACTACAACAACTCAACCGCTTCAGTTGAACCTATATCTAATGCACTTTCTAATATACAAGCAGCATAAATTAAGATATAATGTTTAGAGCTAAATAACATATCTGCCTCCTTGTTGACAGCCACTTTAGTAAGTGGAGTTCTGACCCTATTCAATGATGCAAAGTGGGTCTCCAAGTGTATCAAACATGCGCTCCTCCATGTGGAGGAAATAAAAGGACAAGTCTCACTGCCTTAATCATTCAAAAACTTGGTTCACTTTGATCAATGTGTTCCACTAAGATGCTTTTTTTCATTGATGCTTCCCACGTGAGAGCAACAATAACGAAAGTGATTTCAAACAATCAACCATGTTGTCTGAGCACCCTTAGATTGAAGCTCCCACTAATTGGAATACGTAATCTAGCATTCCTCTCAACTTGTAATCCTCAACGGTTCAGATATCTATTAGTCTAAGCTTATCGCCCATATTGATCTGGCTTGAAAATCCATCATTTGAGGTTTCCACTTATTAGGATGCAGGCCGGTATTCGCATCAGCTTTTTTTAATGTTTCCTTAACGGAAACCACCTTGAACGTAAAACCTTCAAAGTCATATTCTTATACCTCCAAGGTTCTGGCTTACTTCGGGCCTGGATGGACCTATGATGCATCATTCAACTCGGGTGTTGCGCTTGCGACTATTTACAACCGATAGGGAGTAACACACCAGAGTGTAACCGCAACCAAAGGATTCAAACATCAGATCCTTTGAATGTGAGTCGCTTTGCTGCCCGCTTGTGTTATTCTTCTTGAGGCATTTTGCTTCAGCTTGTAATCCATAAGTCCTCATTGCTAACAGTCTAAGTTTATTGCACGTGCAATAAACCTTTTGCGGTAAACCTGCTCTACAATTTCGGTTTCTTCTTTTTCTATGCATTTCATGCGACCGCTTGTGTCGAATTGATTCGGTCCATTTGGCCTCGAATCGATCCTCGATCAGCGACAGTATTAAGACAATGCTTCCAATTTCTCACGTAACAAAGTAGCATTCATGTAGAACCAAACTAGCAAAGATGGGTTCTTGTCAAAGTATGGCACTCCCTCAACGATAACACTCAAGATCAGATAAAAATAGCACGCAAAGTAGAGAATGTTCAAACAGGAGACTCGATGATAGCAACATTAACAATAAGAAGTTTCAGCTATCCTTCGCTCCCCACTTAAATATTCTTCTCGGATCTGATCTAATCGCTTCGAATATTAAAACCTACGGGAACCAAATTTGGTAAATCCAGGGTCTTCAGATAGCGACACCCAAGTTCCGCATAGTGAATCGGAAAATTTTGCCGGAAAAAGGAAGCTAAAAGGAAGAACTGTGGCGGAATCAATACCAACCTTATCCCACGAAGCTTCCGGATCTAATAACTTCGCGAACTTGAAAGGAGCGACGTGCCCGTTCTGATTCTGATGTCGCCGCTGAGCCTTTGCGGATTTGCCCTCTTTCATTCTCACCACCCCCCAAAAAAGAGCAAATCCAGAAAAAGGGAAAAACACTGCAGCGAAAAAAAATGGAAACCGAAAATTTGGAAAAAAAGAAAAAGAAAAGTAAGTATCGGGATGGATCTGATACGTCGCTGCGATTTATTTTCTCATTTGCCACTCTCCTTCTCTCGATGGTGTGGGTTTCTCCGAAGAAATTGGGAAGAAAGTTGATGGAAATGGGAAGGAGAAGACGACGACAGAAGGGGAAGCGTGCGAGAGGAGTCTCCCTCGATCTGGAAGAAAGGGAAAGGTTGACCAATGCCTTTTTTTTTTCTAATGGACGGTCGTAGGCACTGTCCTGCAAGGCTGCGGAAGTCAGCCCACATTGTCTCGTGGTTCGTTGTTAAATCTCCAATGAAATCCTGACACAGTCTTAAACCATAATTATGATATGATAGAGGAAGTGATGGCTCCCGCTTCCACTGGATATCCGTACATTAAGTCTTTGGTATATCTTGTAGTATACAATATACATAGATTCAAACTTTTTAGTTAAGAGTCATTCTTAGGACAAGTGAAATATACGAGATGTTCCTATTATTTGGATCATTAAATATTCTTAATAAATTCTGGTGGGTTATGAAGAGGTGAGATTTTTTTTTTTTTGTTCAAAACAATTGGAGACATAGATGGTTTGCAATACATTTTTCAACTCGAGCATTGTAGGTGCTAGCTTATAGTTGGGATGCTAAAGCTTCGCATAATTGTTGTAAGGTTGCAATGAGCCATTCTAAACTAGGCAGAAGTGAAGTTAATGACTTTTTATTGTCCAAAATTATTTTTTATGGCTTTACCAACCATAAGATCTTGTGATGTGCATCCTACGATCCTTTGGAATATAACAATTGGTAGGCAAACGTTGTGGGATGTGTTTGCATTTTACCGTTAATTGTCATGTTTAGGACTCATGCTTAACAAAATATATCTTGGGTTGTTTATCAGAAGTTTGATTCATTTCGCACACCATACTATAAATCATCGCTTACATCAATGTGGTGGATATTATTAGCGACAAATTTTTACATTTAAACAACCCAACCTTTGGGAAAATTGATTCAACACACACACACATATATATATATATATATTAATGCAAAAACATAAGACAAATTAACATAATTTACTACGAGGGGTAGAGCCCATAAAACTTTTTCCACCAGACACTAAATATATAATAAACAACCAAGTCCACCTAGATTCTTTCGTGGGGATTTTTTATATAACCATACTCAAATCCACCTAAATCCAATTATAAATTTAAGGACCAGTTAGAGGTCAACCTTCAAAAACAATGAAATCTCAAAACATTTTTTTTTAAACCACTGCTACCAATTTAGAGTAACAATGCATTTCAAAGATTGGTTTTTTTTTTTTTTTTTTTCTGTAATAAAGATTGGTACAATTATTTTATCGGCAGTGGAGTCCGGTTTTCCTTAGCAACTCCCAATTTGTCTGCGAGGGGGATCGAACTAGGACCAAAGCCGCCAAGACCCAGCTGTCACGACCAAGGTCCGACCCTAGACAAGGGATCATCTGGTCCGGGTCTCCCGGGTCAAGTTGGGGGTCCACGGTCCAAGAAAATGCACCCAGCCGGCCAGCCAGCCAGAAACGACTGGAGCAACGCTGGATGTTTACAAAGAGACGCCTAATTTTTCATGCTATTCAGAGATACGCCAACATTTTCTTAGTTACCTGATCACCGGTATCGAAAATTTGTGAATTAAAGGAATTTCTTTTAGGACTCTTTCCCTATTTTATTATAGAATTTTTTTTCTATAATGTCATTTAACGAGCTGTAAGCAGTCGAGCCATTTTTTTTTTATGTGTAAATGCGAAAACAATGTTATATACATTTGATTTGTTTATGAACATTGCTAAGTTCGTATTTCGTTGTTGGAACCAACTTCCGCACCTAAATGTAATAATATGAATATATAGTGCTCAGATGAATATTTGTTAAAGCTTGAGGGCTTCTGTTAACCGCCCAAATGCTGGCGCCTGCCAGGAAGTACCTGGTATTGGGAAAGATCCCATTTCTGCCAATACCTTTTTTTTTTTCCCTCCCAACGAAACTTGCCGTCCTTCCCTCCTTCCGCTCTCGAGGTCTCTTCCGGGAATCGCGACGCCGTCGCCGTGTCTGGTTTCTTTGATCTTTGGAGGACAGGGGAGTAGGATTCTCCACATCCCGATTGAGAGATGACGTCGAAAGATCAAAAGGGTTTCTTCGCATCCATCGCTTCCGGCTTCTCCAATTTCGGCAGCGCTGTCCAGAAATCCGTCAATGGGTGGGCTGACTCCTCTCTCTCGCTCGCTCTCTCGTTTATTGGAGAATTTTGTTGATGCATATGGTTTTGCGGTGCATCATATGTTTCTTTTATCTTCAAGTATCTTCTCTGCATTGATGACTCGATCTTTGCTATGTAAAGTTGTACGATGATCTCTGCTTCTCGTGCTGGAAATGATCTCACCGATGTTTTGGAATAAGTCGAGTGTTTCTTGGGATCGGTATTTATATTCTGATCCTAGAGAGAACGAAATGTCGTAACTGGTAAATTCAAAGAGGCGTATGATCGTTCTATGTTTGAGATTTATGAAAGCAAAAATGCGTTGCATCTTTGCTTTTAGTTAAGTACGAAGATTTGGATGATTTCTTTGAAATATTTTTGGTAATTCTGGTCCTGAATTTTGGGTGAGATATGCTGTCCCGCTTCCAATCTTTTATTCGATTACGGGATGCACCAACAAAAAATTTAAGTAGTCTGTTGGTGAAAGCTGGCTCAAGCTCGTTAGTCATGCAACCATTTTTGTTTTTCTTTAATATGTATTTTAGTCTTCGTTCGCTAACAATCTGCAACATATTTTTTGCTGTAGCTGTGTTTGTGAAGTTTGCGTGCGGATAATTTGAGGGTTTCCTATCGTCACATTTAGACCGTCTTCGATGCTATAACGTTGTTATATTTATTCCCCAACATTACGTCAATTCTGCTTGTTACATGGCATTGCAAAACTGCTTTTGCCTCGCTTTTGGCAAGGAGCACCAAGCGGGTGAACATTTGTTGCTGCAGTCTGGTTCTTTCCACTGTTCTTGTTTGAACTCTTGTTTGGTAGGAAACTGCAGAACTTCCTTTCTGGTGTCCATTTTCTTAGTACGGGCAAGGATAATGGTGTCTCCACCTCATTTCACAATGAAATTGGTACTGAACATGGTAGATTGGGTTGTAATTGTTAGCTCCAAATTTTGATCTGTATTCTGTACCATGCCGAACGTTTGCTTCTTTAATATCAACAATTGCTCTGGAGATTCTCTTAACAGTAACTTATATATACAGTTTTGTGCTATTCGGCTCTTAGGTTGCTTGGATATGAAGGGCTAGAAGTCATAAATCCTGAAGGTGGTGAAGAAGATGCAGAAGAAGAAGCTCAGAAAGGAAGATGGAAGCAAGAGGTGAAATATTGCTGTTATTTTTCCATGTAGTGCTTGCCATTTAGAACATTAGTATATCATTACATTGCTTGTAGACTATAGTATGTATTACCATTTAATGCTCATGTGTATGAATTTGGATCTGTTTGTACTAGTTAATATTTGCGCGCCATCCTATGTCATTATACATGTGAGCACCATTATATATCTACTAATACGAGCACACAAGTGGCTTACATATGTATAATAAGTGTAGCAGGAAAGAGCACAATTTTGTACAAAAGTGCCAAATTTCTGGAGGTAGAATACATGCAACAATGCTATGATACTTAGAAGAGATGGTGCAGAAAATATTTTGTTTAACCTTTGCTTCCATGGATGGAAAGATAACGAAAAGCGCATCTGTTTTCTTTTTGAAGTCTGTGAAGTGTGTGTGAATGTAAACCTCACAGGTACTTTCCTAAATAGTTTGGATAATGCATCCTTGTTGGTATTAGCACATCAAGATTCTTGACCATGTGTTGGAACTGGAAAATTTTTAGCGAGATTGTGAATTTGTAAAAGTTGTTCAGTGAAATGCACCTCTCTGCAGCTTCATCTCCTTCTCCCCCTCCCCTCCCCCTCTCTCTCTGAATGTAAACCTTGCAACTAACTTCTTAAATATTTTGAGAAATGAAACCTTGTCAGTACTTATGCATAAAGATTCTTGATGTGTGTTGTGCAACTGGTGGATTTTCAAAATGTGCATGTTTTTTAGTCAGCATAATTTGTTCTCTTCATTGAAGGGGTTGAGAGCTTATGAAGTCATACACATTATTTCTGAAGTTCCACCTCCCTGGAGCTAGACAATTGATGTTCGGTTGCTTTTGTGCCTTTTGCATCCCTGTCCCTTGAAACTCCCCACATAAGTTCACCTTGGCAATTGGCACTAGATGCAGTATTTAAATTTTAAACTTTAAAACTCGAAAAGACCTGCATAAAAATGTCTGCCTTTAGCTCATCGAAAAGATGATTAACAGTCTGTGTTGATAATGTGTTATCTAAGTTTCTAAGGTAATACTTTGTTGGTATGTCACTTTTGTTTATGACCTAAATGCATCTGTTTTATGCTTTGATATTTTCAGGATTTTATCCTTTAGTTTTTGTCTGCGCTGGTAAAATGCACTGTCCTGACTTCTTGTGTAGCCATTGGCCTTGCTGGTTTTGGGCGGTTAAGTGATTCTGTAAAGTGTAAACTGGTTTCAATTTTAATGTTGCACCTTTTCTAGGATTACTGCATGGGCCTATAGTACTATACTCTTTCTTATAAACCTTTTGGCACTAAACGGAAACATTACTTTTTAGGAACGAGATGGCTATTGGAAGATGATGCACAAGTATATTGGTTCAGATGTTACATCCATGGTGACACTTCCTGTTATCATTTTTGAGCCAATGACAATGATCCAGAAAATGGCGGAGGTGAGTCTTTTGCTCATTTGTGCTGGAAACCTTCTGGTTGCAATTGTGTTGCTTGTTGATTTATGCTGAAAATATGTAATTTATGTCCTTGAAAATTGAAATTCAAATGGTCGCTGCAGTTAATGGAGTATTGCAGCTTGTTAGACCAGGCAGATGAATGCGAAGACCCTTACATGCGGTTGGTCTATGCTTGTAAGAGGCCTCTTTCAATTTTTTTTTTTCTCCCTTTTCTGAGAATTTCTTTCGTCAGTACTTTTCTGAAACCTCTGACTATCTTTTTCAGCATCATGGGCAATTTCTGTATATTATGCATATCAGCGAACCTGGAAGCCTTTTAATCCCATTCTTGGAGAGACTTATGAAATGGTTAATCATGGAGGGGTTACGTTCATAGCAGAGCAGGCTTGTGATTCAGATCCCATTCTTTTTTTTTTTTTTTTTTCCTTATGGTGCATCATGGTAAGATTTTCTCAACACTCAGAATATTTCATTCGACAGGTAAGTCATCATCCTCCTATGAGTGCTGGACATGCTGAAAATGAACATTTTGTTTATGATGTAACATCCAAGTTAAAGACAAAATTTCTGGGGAATTCGGTGGATGTTTACCCTGTAGGAAGGTAAAATGTACATTCTTAATAGTTAATTCTCCACAGGAAAGTAGTAAACCTATCTGATGCTACATTTTTGAATGCTCATTGCCCATTACTCTTTCACTCACACAAGTTTTGTCATTGTTGTTCTCAACCCTCCTTCCCCCACCCCGCCCCTCTTCTTCTTTTTTTTTTTTTTCCTTTTTAAAGGGAATACCTACCCAAAAGAGAGGATTGTGTGTAGAACCACCAAGGTTAATATAGACCGAGGATTAAATTTTGTGGCTGTCATAAGTCTACCATGTTAAATCTTACCGTCATTTCATGCATGTTGATGATTTCATGGATGCCAATCAGTTTGGGGTCGAATATGAGGATCTCGTATATAGTTTCCACTTGCGTCACTGCTTTTGCTTTGCATTTTCTGCATGCTCCAAGCTGCTTCTTGTCTATGTGGCTGTTGGTTGGTCCTTGAGGTTTTCATGTATTGACTATAACAGCTGATGATCGTGCTTTATTTGGGCAACTGTGCCCAGCAAGGCCCAGCTATTTTTATGCACTTGGCACAGTCATGTGGTGAAGGGCCACTTTTTATGCATGCATTCATTCTCTCTCTATAGTCTACAGTCAAATTGGTATCTATAAATTTGATTGGAATCTTCAATTTAGTTTTATGAAATTAAAATTACGTAGTCAGATTCAGGTTTGATTTTGCCATTTTGGCCAGTAACATCCAATCTATTTGAAAATACCTTCTCCATGCACCTTAATATTTACAAAGAAATATGTAAATTTCTCACTCCCACCATTGCATGTACACTATAGAGAGAGAATGAATGCTGTTATGACTTATAAGATAAAGTTATTTGAAACAAAGTTTTCTTGTTCTGTATGCTTGTGTGGTAATTGTTGAGCACCATTGCTGCTGAAAACAAATGCTGTTATAAGATAAAGTTGGCACCACACTGTTTTCTGACTTTATTTATTTATTTATTCTGTGTGACAGAATGATTTACCAGCATATCATGATATGAAAACAAAATATTGACTGTATTGAGCAGTGACTCCAGCTGATGTCCTTTCCTTTTTCAAATTTAAATACATGCAGGACTCGTGTCATTCTGAAGAAAACTGGTGTGGTTCTTGACCTGGTGCCTCCTCCAACCAAAGTTAACAATCTCATTTTTGGGCGAACTTGGGTTGATTCACCTGGAGAGATGATCATGACAAATTTAACAACTGGGGACAAAGTTGTCCTATATTTTCAACCATGTGGATGGTTTGGGTATGGCCATATACTTCTAGTGGATGTGTGTTTGAATACTAAGGGCCACCTTGGATGTTTTTGGCCTTTTATGTAGCTTTTTATGTCTAGGATTCTGTTAGGGATGTTTTTTTGTCCTTGTATATAGAGGTATACTCTTATCAATAAATGGTGTTCCCTGTCCCAGTTTCCAAGACTCTTAGTCGTATCTTGATTAGTTCTATATGTTTGTTCTCTTTTTATGAACACTTTTACATGATTGGTGGCTTACAAAGCTTGTTATCTGGCAGTGCTGGTCGTTATGAAGTGGATGGATATGTCTATAATGCTGATGAGGAACCCAAAATTTTGATGACGGGGAAATGGAACGAGTCCATGAGTTGTCAGCCTTGTGACCTAGAAGGAGAGCCCCTTCCTGGCACTGAATTGAAGGAGGTATCTTTTGGTGTCTGGAAGTTTTTCTTTTCTTTGACATGCTTAAGGTTCCATTTTCGCATTTTCTTTTCATTCATATGCTTGATATTCCACCATGCTGTATGGTGGAATGTTGCTTTTTCTTCTTCCTCTTATTGCATCTTCATGCACTCTTGTTGTACTACTAAAAGGAAGACTTCTTAAAAATGGTACCTGTGAAGAAATTAAAATATTTGGATTGTGAAGTTGATCACAGATTATAGGTTTTCATAGTCAGGCTGCTAATTAGAATATTGCAGAATGCCTGTTGAGAAAATTCTCTGCATAATTCACTCTCTTGCTGAAATATGTTATAGGTATGGAGAGTTGCAGCAGTTCCACAGAAAGACAAATTCCAGTACACATACTTTGCACATAAAATTAACAGTTTTGATACCGCACCCAAGAATCTGCTTGCATCAGATTCCAGATTACGTCCTGACCGTTATGCTCTTGAAATGGGTGATTTATCAAAAGCTGGTGCCGAGAAAAGCAGGTATGCTATTTGACATTTTTTTGTTGTTGCAAAGTTACTTTCTGCAAATTGAAAACTTTGTTAATCTCTTTGCTGTTATTGTCCATGGTACTGGATGCTGGATTGTACATTTTTAGGGATTAGTGTTCCATATGTAACGTGCCGTCTGTAGAGAAACTGTATTGTTGTGTGGAATGTTAAGATCCAGATTCTGGGCACATTTCATCGATCAATACTTCTAGCCAATATAAATTGCAAGTTTTAGGATAAGAACATTTTAGTGTCTTTTTTCTTTTTTCTTTTTTGGCTACAAACATATATAACATCGTCTTTCCAAGCCATATCCTTCTTCTTTTCCTCGCTGTTCTGTTGATGCCATGTTGTTAATTAATTTTCTTTTCAGGCATTCTTTGAAAGTTGGTCTCAAAAGTGGTGGTATGCATGACTCGTTTTGTTCTCCCCCAAATTTGGCGGTTGAAAATAACACCTGCAGTTTCAAATACACATATCATGAATTTTGTCATTTGTGCTGCAGTTATAACCTCGCATGTGTATTATTAATTACCAAAATGTTTCTAGTTTTTTTTTTTTTTGGATATTCTGTTGGTTCGATTGCCTTCTCTTGGCAAGTAGCCAAAAGCTTTCTGCTTGTTCGTGGTTAAGATCATGGTGACTGCTGATGTGCTTCTGCTGGTATAAGCTTTCTGTTACTACAAACCTGTGCATCATTTTAACTTGATTCTTGTTCTTTCAGTCTCGAGGAGAGGCAACGAGGTGAAAAGAGGCATAGGGAGGCCAATGGAGACAAATTTACGGCTAGATGGTTCAGTCTAACGGGAGAAGTCACACCGACTCCTTGGGGAGATCTGGAAGTTTATGAATACAATGGTAAATATGCAGAACATCGTGCTGCAATCGGGAGTGCAGATAGCAGCGTGGAGGTTGATTTGAAGTCTATTGAGTTTAATCCATGGCAGTATGGTGAACTTTCTGTGTGATAAATGTAATTTTTTTTGTATTTTTATTTTTTTTGGCTCCCAATTACAATTGGGTGTCTATTTTTATTTCCCCTTGCTTTTTATCTGGTCAATCTATTGTTCAGAACTTGTAGAATATGTAGGTGAAATTTCATTCTGATATTTATATGTCATGGATTCCTAGGATCTCTACTGTTTTTGACAAGTTCTTTGCCTACTCGAGGTACTGCGATGTCTTTCAATTCGAGTAGGTACCTTGGTTAAACTTTTCATTAGTTTGCCAACCGTGAACTAGGGTCCAAAATAGGCAAGGAAATCATATGGGCAGAGGGTTCTCCTTGCCACTACAAATTCGAACTTAACAAGGCTGAAACCACTCAACTTAGACATGCAGGCTTTTTCTTTGGCAGAAATGTTGCTAAAAGGACTACCTACTTCATGATTTTAATTGTTTCCTACGGATATTCAACTGTTTCTACATATCCTGCATGATGACATGGGGAAATTTTATTAATTTCCTTGGAAACAGCAGCGCCATGCCCATCTCTAGCACAACTAGAATCCAAGAGTTCACCAGTTGTATATATATGCATATATTAAGTGGCAATTTGTATTTTGCCAAGTACAGTTTAAGATTCATAGTGACAAATGCTTGTTTTTCCATGCGTAAACCGAGTATGAAACATCTAAGCTAATGTAGTGGCAAAGTTTCGGTAGTTTTAGGTATCATGTAGCGACCAATTATATGTCAGATAGATTGCTTCTCCTTCAGGTGCTGGACGACTTTGGCTGCTAAAGATCCATCTCTTCGACGTTGGTTGCTTAAATTGATGCTGGAAGCCGTCCCATTTGTATGTTGTGTCAAACCTTCTCCAGAAGTGCCATATGCTCGGGCAAAAAACTGTGTGCAGTTTCATCTCGAACAATGCTTAAGAAGAACCTTATAATTTGCTCAACTACTAGTATCAATGTTGAGTTTGCCTATTTACGAGATAGGAAAGCCGTGGAGGGGAACCGACAATCTATATCATATTGGTTTCTGGACATCTCTGATCTACTAAATTTCTTAGTACCCACATGTGTATTGGCAATGTCAAGTTGTGAAGTTTAACAACAACGTCTGCTAATTATATCTAATGCTGTTTGAATTTCTTAGATAATCCGTTTATTTTTCTCGCTGTGTGCATCATTTATCCGGAGAAAAAATATTTGGAAGTTTGCCGCACAGCCCGAGTAAAATTGCCACTTTGAACACATTTATCTATTTACCTCCAATATTGTATAGTATAGATAGTAACACAAGCAATCCGGTTTATGGCTGATGATGACAACATATTTTTTCTTATTCACATATCAATGATATTATTATCTTTGTTTTTTTTTTTTAAACATGTTTAATTTTGTGGCGTTTCTCAAAATAAGCTGCCATTAGTTGAATACCCAGTTAGGTGTAACAGCATTCGCCAGTTAGATGAGAAAACCAGGTCATGAAGAACGAGGGGGTCACAACCAACCATGGAGGGCAGAACGGTCACCTAAGGAGACGAAGGAAAACTATGAATTTGATTCCCATTTTTATATTGTCCTCCTGACGTCAATTGGGAATCTTGATGAGCTCTCTC
The DNA here is from genome assembly GCA_011799765.1 of Nymphaea thermarum. Taxonomy (NCBI): domain Eukaryota; kingdom Viridiplantae; phylum Streptophyta; class Magnoliopsida; order Nymphaeales; family Nymphaeaceae; genus Nymphaea; species Nymphaea thermarum. Next base: position 60,199 of record JAANDH010001000.1, read on the forward strand.
TCAATAATTGCATTAGCAATTAATATTAATTATCAATCAGTCTTGCAGTACAAGCCCTAATCAGCAGCCGCTAAGTTGATGTCGACAGGAGAGGGATGAAGGCGATCCCTTCCACACAACCACATCAGCAACGTATCTCTTGTATGACAACCAGGATTTAAGTTTTCCGAAACGCTCCGATTAACCTTCTGACTTGGTGCGCATTAATCAACTGTTTAATTTGTTTCATTTCGCGACTAGCTTAATCAACTGTGTATTTAATACTTTAATGCCCAAAGCTTTGCCACTCCTCCAAAAGCAATCTCATCAGAAATCGCAGAGAAAAAGGGTTACCCATTTTACCTGAAAACATAAGAGAATGTAATTTTAAATAATAAACCATAACACTCTGTGTTATATATATACATATAAGAAACCAATCAACTATATTAGATCTTGGCAAGTATTATTTGGGTCAACCCAAAGCAACTTCAATCTTTTCTCTGTATCATTGATTGCAAAACATTGAAGAAGAAGGTAGTTCCCAATCAAGCA
>JAANDH010001000.1:60832-79635 GCA_011799765.1 Nymphaea thermarum
GAAAAAAATATGGTAAACTAAGTCACATAGGTACAGGTACAGGAAAGCGGATATTGGTACGGAATTTTAGAAAATCTTGATATGGAGGTATGGCGAAAAAAAAAGTGTGTGTGTGTGTGTATATATATATATATATATATATATATATATATATATATATATATATATATATATATATATATATATATATATATATATAAAATTCACAAACCATATGAAATGGGGGAAACTTTTAACGTCATTGAATCTGAAGGACGAGCATGGGCATTGTGGTAGACATGATCTCTCATCAAATTCATCAGCCGCTTCCACCCTCATCTTTTGTTTGTGGCTCTGCGTCTTCAGGCAGATGGCATCTTATGCCAAGAATCCCCCAACCACCACAACAATTTCTGATATTCCATCGGTGTTGGATCCATCCTGACCCGAATACTTCAAATCTGGACCCCAACCAGAGGGCAGGAGGCTACAACCAAAACTGATCCATAATCTCATCTAAGTTGGCATTAAAGAAAACAACTAGTGGGCCTGAATTGCTTAAAATGATAAATTTTGCAGACCTAAACTATAGGGGGCAGGCCGTAGCCAAGGAATCTGGTTTGATGCTTCTGCTGCTTCTTTGAAGAAGAAACTTTTATTTTATGTAAAGAAAGTACCTTAATAAAAGGCTAAGCAACCCACCAGACCTTCATGTGCAGTAGACTCCAGCAGCGTTACAATTTTTATTATACAAGGCCAACCAGTGCTTGTTCATGTAGTGACATGACTCTCTCTCCCTCTGTCTCGTAAAAGCGATGGAACAGATCCATGGACTCCCAATTTACGACATGATTAGTAACTGCCAGAACAATTAGCAGCACATGATGCTCAAAGTTTTCCTTCTGTCAATCCACATGGAAAGAAGGAATGTGATATACTTAAATCCAGGGCTACCAATTTATGAAAATATACTTTATCTCAGATCTGTGAACTCATAAGTTGGCTGAGAATTTCAGAAACACCTGTCACTTGTCAGTTCTTGCCTGCTCCTTGAGTTGGATCCCTTCCCGTTTTTCTTTATGAAGGATGTCAAAAGCCCCGAGCTGGGATCATAGAACTAGATAGTAATGGTTCAAACGACATGGACATCAAATTTCCTGATACCAATATGCTAGCTGACATATATTGGAAGGTCTACACGAGGTATCGACACAACACAGCTCTAGACTTTAAGGGCACAGGAGAAAAGAAAAAAGAAGGTCTGAGCTCTTATTCGGACCGTGGGATGCTCCCATCCTTCACCCAATAAAAAATGATGTATGAAAAGGCAGATAATTGTTAATGACGTGGGACCCATTTACTCTGTATTTATTTATTTATTTATTTCCTTTTTGTGCCTGTTTCACACATTCTTTATGTTATTTTCTGGATGCATTGATAGTGGGCAGCACATGACACTATTTCTTCTCATCTTCTTTTGTGCTTTTAATAACTTGACTGAACTTTTCATGACTCTAAATTAAGAGTTGAAGGACCACAGTAGATGCCTGTCTTTGAAAACAAGTATTGGGCATCTTCTTTTTGGCTTAAGATTGGGAGTAAGCACATCTTGTCTTCTTTTCTGAGAAAAAATTTTAGTGGCTGGTGGCCATTAACATCTTTGCATCCCTTTCATCTCTGTGGTTACTCTGGGGCCTTAATTGTCTGGCAATTCACTTGATGGCGCTTTGGCGCACTGATCAAGCCTATCTCACTTGCTAATAATGGAGTCGCTTGTGCCTATTTTGTTTTGAGCTTTTTGTTAAATTGTAAATCAGGGTCCGCATGATCAGTTTGGAAGTGGCCTAAGTGATAACCAATCACATCTAAATCAGTCTACTGCAGCTTCTTTTAGTTACAAAGTCAAGTAGTTCTATTAGGGGTTGTTTGGTAATAGTCAGGAGCGGAGCTATGAATTTTTTGTCGTAAGAGCCAAACTATAGTTTCAAAATTTCAACAAGAACCAAAATAAAAATTTTTAATTTTTTATTATTAAATTTACATATAAATTTTTAAAGTTTTTAAAATGTGAGAAGGCCCTTACCGGCCTTCCCCTTCAGTCCACCCCTGATAACAATAGTGGTTTGTCAGATTGAGACAGTCCCTTTAAGGTAGATTCATAAAATGATAACAAACTGTTCTGATTCCCCAACCGCCATTAAGTTTGCTCTCTAAGTTTGTTGACAGCAGGTAACTCCTTGAAGGCCAGTTTGCATGATTTGGAAACTGTGCAGTTTTTCAAATTTTCTCAAAATAACTTTCATCTTCACGGGCATCAAAGTCGCCCTTAGAGGTGAGATAATAATTATTTCCATTAGGAAATAGTTGCTTGTAAGAGAAAATCACACAAAGTGATATTTTATAATTGGCAAAGCTAGATTCTCAAAATATCCATTTTAAGGCTCTAGTAGTTGTCATCCCCATAGAAAGAGATTCCATTACTTTGTGCACACTTTTTATTTGATCTTATTAAGGGGAAACCACCTGGCTATGAAAGACTTTATCACTCGTCTATGCATAAAACCCCAAAGGCAGGCACCTCTGAGATTGGAACCCACGATTGGCTGCATACCAGCCACTGCCCTAACCAGATCTACACTCAGTTTGCCTCGATAAAAATGAAAACGAACCTGCATATTGCATTTAGAATAAATTATCTTATTAATTAACCAATGTAAGACATTTGGGCAATTTCATGTTCAATCAAATCACAATACAGACAATTGTACTTTGCCTCGGTAGACGGACCTGCAAGTGCCTTTTGTGATTAAAGGACAACGGCAATTAATGAAACCTCAATCTTGGTATTATTAAAATTACTTTCAATTTTGTACCCAGTTTTTGTTGGATAATAAACATCACCATGACACCAATAAAAGCCTTTTACCTTGGTAATTATAGTTTTTTAGAGTTACCCAATCATTTAACTAAGTCATTCGATCCATCATAATAGATTATTAAGATAAAAATAAAGAGAAACAAGTGATAAACATTTTAGTTATCTAATACTAATTCATACTTTTTTCTCTTTGATTTTCTTTCAATCGTTAATCCGCTTCAGCTAAGCAATCGTGATTAAATGGTTAGATGACTCTAAGTACCCAAAACCATCATTCACTCACTTTATGTATTATATATGTAATCACTTGTGTATTGGTCCTCATGGGATTTAATCTATCTTTTCCTGTTAGTACCAGCAAGATCAACTAGGTGAAGGTAGCAAGTACAAAATTATATGTTAGAAAACCTCACAAACTGATGTATAAATCCAAAATTATATACAGGAACGATTATATCTCTGACCGCTTATGTCAACAACAAAAGCCAGAAAATTTTTAAATTTTTGTTAAAAAACATTTATGTTCAAAAGGATGATTAACTTTATGTATGGTTCCTGTCAAATCACTCTTATATGTATAAGATGATGGTAGGATAGAAGTATTATTAATTTTAAATCCTAACGGGCCATGTGAAATAATGTGAGTCTACCTCCACCTAGGCAAGCCTAGAGAATGACAAGCTAGAAGCAAATTGAGCTGACCTCACAAGCTGCTGCCAATATTGTTTTATTACTCAACTTTTCAAATATTAATTGAATAGTACTGTTCCTGATCGGGCACTATTTATTTTAACTAATAAAGTAAGTCTACGACCTGCTCTCTATGTTCCTGTTCCCCGGAACCTTTGTTGGTCAACAAGATCAATTTTCACAGTCCCGTATATGGAAAAGTAAGAAAATAGCTCTATTCTCTGCGAATCTCAAGTACCTCAAGCTTATTTTCCATGACTCTACGTATATGGAAAAGTAAGAAAATGTCGGTCTGCTGCGAGACGTTCATCGCAGTGATGAACGGTGTACCATTTGTTGTGGTCCATTGGCGTATTCATCCCCAACCACATATTTATTTATTTCTACTTTCCATGAAGGCTTTCAATTAAGACCTCGAGATGAATTAATGGATGCCCATTGGCATGGACCCGGATCTCCTAAAAGTGGATCCGATAAGTCTCATCCTCGTGTACTTCCCGGTTCCCGTGACGGTAGGGACATATCCGTCATTAGGCCTCAAAAGATTGGTGGCCACGAATTCCATGCTCATCAACCCCCATCCCCTAACCGCAGCTGGGAGGAGGAGGGAAGGCCGTTGACGGGTTGGATGGGGGTCCACTCAACAATGCTGCGGGGCCCACCTATCCCGACGGGCAGGCCCCACCTTACCCAAAAACTTCTCTCCGTGTCCGACTTCATGGTTGCCACCTCAGCTGCCACGTCGCTGTTACCATGCCCACTTTTCTTTTTCTTTTTTCCTCTCATTTTTTTCTTACATTTTCGAGAGTAAGATTCCCCGCTTTTTTCTCGTGGCTGACAATTATCTGGCTTTTTTTTTTCGTTTCAGAAATTAGGATAATTTCCGGGGAAAGGGACCCCACCGGCTGCCGCTTTTTGCCTACGTGGCAGCCATCAGAATTGTAATAAAACCGACGTACTAAATTCTCTCACTGTTACCCTCGATTCTTTCGATAATTTCACTTGTATCCTATTCTAATGGCAGAGCTAATAAATCACATGCATATAAATTTAGAGTCATAACAATGTGAATGTGAAGTTAAGACATCATAATCAAAATTTTGATGAGCTGGCATGTAAAGTGGTCTACCCAACAAACAAGTAACATATAAATTTCTATATCTCATTCTCTTTGTCTTTGAATTTTTCAAGCACGATCAAATAAACGTTGAGACGCTTAGTTTTCGTAATTAATTGACATTGCTATAGTTATACGTAATACGAGTGATTGCTTCATTATTGACCTATTTTGTTCTCATGTTGTGCCAATTTCCATTACTTTATTTTTTCTTGTTCTGTTCATATTCGAATAAATTTCAGCGAATTGCTTACAGACTATAATTTTTTTTTTTTACTAATTAAAGTGATTCTTGGATGTGCTGAAGTTGATAGGAAATCATGAGATCAATCGTGCTAACTTTTTAAAGCCATGCTTGAAACTCAAACTTAAGCATTATTACATAAGGTCCAACAAAACCAAATGTGGCAAAAAGCGAATCCGATCGGAGTCGAACCGTTTACATCCTATCTTTATGATCTTCGCAATCAAGCCGATTTGGTTGTACCTCATTCTGGCTCACGGTGGCTCGAACCCGGACCAAGCTCACATGGACCATGCCAGGGGGATACCAATTCGGAGTTAACCCCGACCCAATGAAAAGTTGTGGGAATTAAACTGCCGCCCACTTTCAAGTTTTCAATCAATTTCCCGTTTCACCTTTTCCTTTTCCTCTTTATTTATTTATTTTAACTTTTTATTTCGTTTCTTGTTATTACCGCAGTAAATTCTCCTCGTTTCAAGTGTCTTAACTCTTGTGAACCACGCGAAGAAGGAGGGGAAAGGAGCGGGTAGGAACAATTAAGAAGGCGAGTCGCCAGTGGGATGCCCAGACGGGGACACGTGGCGGCGTTGCGTAGACCGATTTGGGAGTTGATCAACCGGAAAGAGGAAGCGGCGTAACTGATTGGGGCAACCAGCAGCGGCCGGTTACCACCGGTCCTGCTACCGGACTAGCCGGTGGTTGGGTGTCAGAAAAGTATAAGAGTTTGGGTTTAAGGAAAAAAAATGGTGGAGGGGATTTGTTCTCAGGGTTTTGGCGATCGGAGAAAGAGATTGGAGAGAAGAAAGGAGATACGTCATCTGGACGAAATCTCCGGCTAATTTATCACCGGAATTGTTGTCCTTCTCAGGAAACCAGCCAGTCCAGCAATCCGCACCGCATCTGGCCGGAATTCTGGATTTCCGGTGGCGATCTCATTGTACCATGGAAATTATCGATGAAGGAGCAGTCCCGAGGTCAGATTTGAACTTAACTTTCGGGGAATGCTTATCTTTACAGAATTCGCTCAGGATTTCTTAGGGTCTTGTCCATCCTCAGGTTTGTCTGGGGCGGTTTTGGTTTATAGCTTTGTCTCAGTTGCTTCCGTTTTCTGGTGGAATACTCCGTCTAGACGTCGCGGAACCGATCTTTTCTGCGAAGATGTTGCTATTTTTTGGTCGATCGGTGTTTCTTACGATCGTTTCTTGTTTAATTATGCTTTGATTGTCAAAGATCCTTCCCGATCGATCCTGTTGTCTCTCATTCTTCGAGAGCTAGAAAGAACCATTTCAAAGATGAACTTGTCCATTTGGAATACGTTTTCATTTTTTTACCTGCTCCATTCTCTTTTCTAATTTCCACGTTTATGATCAATGTATGAGATCTATCCGCTCCGTTTGCAATTTCGCAGATATCGGTTCTGTCTTGGGGTTTTAGATCTTAGGTGTCCCAATCTTTTCTACCCCCTTAGAAAATTTCCTCATCACTTGAGTAGTTCCTAGCTTTCGTGGCCCCGATGACAAGTTCAACGGACTTGATTCCAAACTTTGTTTTTCCTTTGCAATCTTTTTCATTTATATGATGGCCATCATTTATTATCTCGATTAAGGTATGAGAAATCAGTTTTATCCCATGATCCTATCAATAAAATTATATATGTATATATATATCTTTTTTTTTCCCGTTTGAGATTGTTGAATCCATGCTTTCCTTTTTTTCTCTCAATTCTTGAAAAATGAGAGTACTATGACATGTTCCTTACTGTCTGAACGGAAGTTTTACCTTTGTGTTTTTTTCCATGGGATTGCAGGTTTCCAATTGGTTTATTATTTTTTGGATCATTTTTTTCTTCTGTTATTTAAAAGTTCTGCTTAATTGATTTTCTGGTTCCCGTTGTCTACGTTTCTACTTTGATTTATCAACTAGTTACCTTGTAAATGTAAAAGTGAGTTAGGGGCCTCCTTTAAAACTTGTTAATGCTTTGACTTTGGTTTTTAACATATTCTGTGGTCCATCTCTGTTATGGGCAGTAATCAATATATTGAAATAGTGGTTGCGGTTTTCTTAGAAGATATTAATCCTTGGAGAATGGATGCATTGAGGCCAAGCTATTCTCTGTCTAACATAACAATAAGGGAGAGTTTTTTTTCCTTTCTTGTTAAAAGTCTTTTCTTTAGATCGGTTTGAGTGTCAGGATGTTTTTGGTTGGTTATGGACTTAATTTGAAACTTATTTCCGTCTTCAAATTTTTTTTCTTGCAAAAACAGATGAATGTGCAATTCGTTCCAATTGCATGGCTGGGCGTTGTGTTTATGCACTTTTCCATAAGTGCTATGGATGTGTTGATCAAGTTTATAGCTGATTATTCAGATCTGTTTTACTTGCAGATGGCATTTTTGATCCATTTCATGTTTGCTTGCTGAATCCCCCTAGCGTTGTAAGAAACAGTAATGCAGAAAAGGTTAGACTATGGATTCAATGGTTACCGAGTGCCGGAAACACCCCGATCTACAAGATCAGCTAGGGTATTTCCAGGCAACAATTCTATTACATTTTTTTTCCTTATATTGTTGCCTGTTTGAATATCTCACTTAGGTCCTTTTTCTTTCAGGGGAGGGGTTCCTCCAGGAAGAAATTCTGTGAGAATCAGATGTGTGCTATTGAATTGCTGGCTACTGTTGCTGGCAATTTATTGTCTAAGAATGAAACACTTCCTGTCAATTGTGATTCTTCAGCAGGAAGTCCTACTAAATCTACTCAGCAGTTCAAAGATAGTGAAACCCATTATATGAAGGAATCTGGACAGACTCCTATATGTTTAGATAGTTCCCTTTCTATTTCAAGTGAGCCCATCAAGCAGGAGTTGGAGGATGATTTGAGACTATTTAAGTCAGAAGTATGTGATCAAGGAAGCTCTGATGAGGGACCTCTGGCATCTAGAGGTTGTTTCCACCGGCAGCTTTGTCAGGTGAAGGGCCACTTCCTGGAGGAGGATTTACATGCTCACAATGATGATACTTCAGGGTCTGTTTCCGTCATAACCAAGTGTGATAGCTCAGCACGGACTCCTTGTTATGGCTGTTCAGGGTTTGAAGAGGGCAGCAATTGCTACTGTAGCTCCTCTTGGGCACAAGAAAAATGTAAAGTTGGGGCAGACATGCTTCAAGGAAAATTAGATGAAATCAAAGGTTACCATGGTTCCACGAAATGTGAACTAAAAGGAGAGAATGGAATTAGTGGGCACATGGAAGAGAATCAGCCGAGGCTGACAGCCTTTTTAAAGCACCCTACACCTGACACATGCAGTTCAGGGGATCCAATGGATGCTGGCAGAAAGCCTCCTGCATTAGTTAGTTCGGATAGCAGTGATGAATCCCCTTTATGTCTTAGATGCCTACCTTGTAGTTCTCTTCCTGTTTGTCAGGACGATGTAAAAGTAGTTGGAAAAGATGATGATGATAATTCTTGTACGTGTAGTCAGCCTAGTAATGTGGCTCCAAAGGCTTATCAACCTCCAGAGTTTGAAGAAAGAAAATTTAGAAAGCTACTTTCCTCGAAGCTGTTGAAAGGAACTCCTACCATTTCAGAAGACGGGAACACTACTAACATTGGTAAACCAGATCCTCTTAGAGTTTTTATGTGTTTTATGACCCTTCTCTAGAGTTTCATGGTTGTGTTGTTTTATGACATCGTTGGAAAACCTTTTTTTTTTTTGAAAAAATAAATTTCCATTTAAACCTTTTAATATCTGTATACTAATTTATTTACCATTGTTCAGATGATGAAACAAAATTTATTTTCCGCAATAAGAAGGCTAATTATAAACGGCAAAGAACTCCAAGGTGCCCTCCTGTCAAAAGGAGAAGACTGTTTCAGCAAAAACCTGTCTCAACATCAGAAGGTGAAGGTGTTTCTGATTCAGAACATAAATGTTTATGCAGTGAAAACCTTGATCCTGCTACAAGGATGAATCAAGGTATCATTTCGATTAATGACTTGGATGTTGCTTCAATTTTGATCTTCTATTCCTAAAACTCCTAAGCTGTTATGCAGCCAATGGGGCATTCACCTCAACTGAAAATCTGAAATCATGTACGAAGGGCAATGATGGAAAAGGTAGGCTGGCCATTCATTCATCATTCCTTGTTCTTCTCTTCATTATTCTTTTGCTGAAATAAATTATTGCAAACTTATCTTTTCCCTCTTTTTGTTTCTTTGGTGCATTAACTTCTGCAGTGAACCTGAGCATCAAGTCGTTCAAGGTTCCTGAGCTTTTCATTGAGATGCCAGAAACTGCAACTGTTGGATCATTGAAAGTGAGTTTTTTTCTCCCTCTCTATCATTGTATAAATGCATTATTTGTCAAATACAGTCACCATTTAAAGAGAGAGCAGAGAATTCATTAATTCTGTCCCGAGCCTTTCTTCTAGTGTGTTGTTCATTGAGCGTCTGTTACTCCTGTGGGCTTCTTTTAGGTTGTGTTCCATTTGGTAACTGCATAATAAATGCAAGCAAAGAAACCTGCTTATTAAGGTGCTCTCTGGGTTTTTAAAATGTGAAAACTGAAAGCGCTTCTTTCTCCTGCTGCTTCACCAGTTTATTTGATGTTCTTCTCTTGAACTTGGCACTTGAATGCTCCATTTTATTAGCGTTTCAACAAAAGGTCGACTGTTCTCCTGAACCTGCTCTCTAACTCTTTCCTCAGAGGGCCATAATGGAGGCCGTTACATCCATGCTGGGAGATGGACTGCGGGTCAGCATTCTCCTGCAAGGGAAGAAAGTCCGTGACGACACCAAAACGCTGCTCCAAACAGGCTTTCCATGTCTAAGCAAGCTTGATGATGTAGGTTTCATGCTTGAACCCAATAACATTGTTCATGCTCCAAAGCCATCTTCTGCTGATCCTTGTTCCCCACCCTCTCCCAAAGAAACTCTGCCTTTAAACAGGTATCTCCGTCACAAGGATACTTTTTAACTTTTGTACTTTCTCCTTGTACTACTGGTAGTCATATTGGAGAAACTTGATAAAGATTAGCACCATTCACATCTCCGTAGTTGTATCCATGTGACAGAGAGGTCCATATCTAATTTTATGGCTAACAAGTGTTTCTTCTTACCCATCGTGTGTCACTCATTTTTCTCCTTTAGTTCAAAGGAGGACGTATATGCATTGCTAGAATGAATACAAGTTAAAAGAAGATTACTGTATTAAGTTTGAGTTTGTCCCATTTCCATGCAGGTTGAAGCCAGAGTGTCATAATTCAGATATGGGTGAAAATCCGGATACGGGCCCAAATGTGTTTCCTGCTGCCAGAACTATAAGGTCTGATAACAGCAAATGGGGTGAGAGCAGCCATGAGCAGATCATATCCGATGATCTCTCAGTCGAGAAGACAGTGAATTCCAGGGCACTGATCGCCCTACCAGCCGTAAACATGGATGCCTTAGCGGTTGTGCCCCTTCACCGCAAGCCACACCGTGCTGAGCTGGTACAACGGCGCATCAGGCGGCCCTTCTCTGTCTCAGAAGTAGAAGCACTGGTAAAGGCAGTCGAGAAGATCGGAACTGGGAGGTGTGTTACTTGTGTTTGTGTGTCCAGTTTGCAATTTGATAATTCTTTAGCCTTTCTGTTTACTGCATTCCTCGAAGGGCAAAGAGAGATGGACGAACTAGTCAAATCCAAGGACGTCAGGAAAAAATTGCTACAATTATTAGAAAAAATATATACGTCTGTCACTATGTGCTGCTGTTACCATCTGTATTCTTATTGGTGTTTATTTTGGTTCATGCTTTCAGATGGAGAGATGTAAAGCTGCTAGCGTTTGACAACGCAAAGCATCGCACCTATGTCGATTTGAAGGTAGTTGCATTTCCGTTTGATTGTGCTTTTCACCTTTCACTGTTTCGTTTTCTTTGCTTCCTACTTTTCCCTTTGCTTCACGTAATCTTCGCTAAGAAATCAATACGATTGCTTTCTCTCAAGTATATTGAAGAAAATTCCCTTGTTCATCAAACTTTGGTCTTGTTCAAAGCCCACGTGAGCAGGTCCTTCTCAGTTACTCATCGGCGACTTAAAAAAGGTTCGGAGGAAGAGACGTGTAGGCAAGGTGTCTTCCCGTCCGTTCCGAGAAGTCGACCAAATTGGCATTTACTTTAATGGGGAGTTCTTGTGCTTCTCGTCCTCAGCAAAGCATGTGCAGAAAAAGAAAGCAAAAATAAAATAGTTGGTGACCCTAGGTTTCTTTGCTGGGACGCCATCGGCACTCTATCTGGCCAAAAGGGCAGGTAACGATTGGTGTCGATCTTAGTTAACTATTAATACCGGTTTCTTGCTTAAAAAAAAAAAAAAATTGACAGGACCAAAAGTGAGAGCGCAAAACCGCAGCTTCCACGGAACTCTTTCTTCGGTCGCTGCAAATGGTAGGTCCTCTTTCCCTCCCAATGAGAGGGACATGCACCTGTGAGCTTCGGGCTCTGCAAAGATCCGTGTCACTGTGTCCGAAAAATCATCCGGAGTATGTGTGCCGCACTGTGCCATTCCAGAAGCATGTGAGTGGGTTGGCATTTGGTTGCAAGCCTGATGTGTCAAGGGACTAAATTGCCCATGGAAGTCTAACAAGTGAGTGTGATGCTGCACATGGCCGGTTGCGTCGAGGGTGGTCATAGCTTCATCCTTTGAACGTGGGGCTCCTGGTTTCAGCATCTTATCCCCACATTCTTTGGTTCAACCTTCAAACTGAAACCTGTGGCTGGTGTGTTTCCTCCAAACTTTACCTCTTCCATTCTTGGGCGGGCGATGCACTTGGCCAACCCATAATTCTCTGTTTATCACTCCTTGTGCGGCTGTCGCCTGCCGGACCCCATCTCGGCTCCTGGCAATAAACAATAGTGGGTAGTGAACTCAGAGTGCAGTCGTTGACCTATCCGGGTCGACTGTAGTCATAACGGGCATCGCATCCGTTTCAAGAACCTAGTTCGGGGCCGGAAAGCCTATTAAATGGCACATTCTTCCCGCTTTGGTCTGTCTACCTAATGCTTGCCTACCAACTTTAACTTGGCTCGCAAATTTAGTATAGAGTAGGTTGTGGAACCAGGGATATTCGTATCTAAAAATGAGTATCGGCCTTTCTTTCTTTCTCTATTGTTTAGTCAAAAGCTACACTTTTTAAGCGGTTCTTGTAAAGTTTTTTGTACATAGGAAGTTCTATTTAAAATCTGTGTTAAGATCCTTTTGAGAGACTACCAGTTGCCCCCTGGCGTTTGGTGGTACTAGATGTTGGTACCCCTATAATGTCGAAGACTGGTATTGCAGCGAGAGTGGAAGACCATTTGGAGAGAGATAAATGAAAGGTCGAGATAGGGGATCCTGTTACGGGGAGAAGTTTTCCATCCTCAAGGCCGAGAATTTTTTTTGTGCCAAGAAGAGCTCCAGTCACGTTGCGTTTCTGACCAACTAGAAACTAGTCAACACTTTTGACACGTAACCTGGATCTTATCCTCGACTTACCCATCTAACTTGCCATTGAAAAGAAAGGAAAAAAGGACCACTGTGTAGGAAACTTAAAAATATTTTCTCATTTTTAAATTGGGAGAAATAGTTCTTTCTTTTCAACACGCTTTTCCCGGTCATTTCCCTACTCCAAAATGCAGCCCAAGTAGTTGGTTCATAGTAGTTACCAATTAGCACTTCCTTGTTCGCGAGTGATCGCTTGTTCTTTGAAGACTTTTTCATGGGGTTGGTGTTGTAATATTTATATTACAGGACAAGTGGAAGACTCTGGTCCATACAGCGCAGATCTCCCCTCAGCAGAGGAGGGGAGAGCCGGTACCTCAGGAGTTGCTGGACCGGGTACTCTCAGCTCATGCTCATTGGTCACAGCAGCAGGCGAAGCATCAGATCAAGCCGCGAGCAGAGGCAACGCCTATGCTGCTCTGACTCCCTAATCTGTATAAAGAACCAACCAACCAAAACCTGTAATATTCTCTCACTCTGATTCTTGGCCGGATTATTTCCCTTTCTTCTTTACGTGTAGGGGAAGTCTGGTATGTACATGCTGAAAATGAAATAAAGGTACAGGCTTGTGGAATGGGGGAGCTAACAGAATTCATAATGGTTGCCTGTAGAAGATTGACAGGCACGCCATCTAAGTCTGTTTCTTTACATCTGTTAATTGTGATTTATTAAGAAGAAAGGAAAGAAAGGCACCTATTGGTTAGATTGGGGGATTTGTGGCTTTCTGTCAGGAAGGCCTGTTGTAAAGAATGATGATTAATCTCTTGTTTCTATTTTCTCTTCAACATTGGAGGAATGATCAAGTGAAATTATGTGCAGTTATTTACGGCCTTTCTCATGTTTGCTATTGTTCCTTCATCTTTTTTCGCTTTTCATTTTTTTCCTGTTTACTTTGTTCTCATAAGTCTGGAACCACCTCAAACGCTGAAGGCTAATGGATGTAATAGTGTAGATTCTCGTAACTGATATATGGAGGCAACCATTCCTCGTGGGCCCGTGGCCTACATCTTGAAGGCGGCAATGTGCACCCAAGTGCACAAAGCCCATACTTCCAAAATGATTATCTATAAAAACCTGCTGTGCAGCTTGCATTGCCGGCTACGCTTTCTGCTCTGATTCTTGGACTCTTTGAAGAGCCTTTAGTAGAAGCGAATCTTGGACGTAGAGATGAAACGACGATGACAGCAGCTGGAGACGGAAGTGGATTCATCAACAGCACTCATCAACAGCACTGTCGTGATGCTGAGATTGGGAATGGGACACGAGAGGCCATATCGTATGAATTTCCGTCACCATCCCCTCCAACGGCACTTTTCCTGGATTCCCGTCTATCTCCACTAGATTTTACGGCTACAAAATAGAGCCTAACAGCTCTCCAAGAGAACAGACTGGAGTTGGCCAACCAACTTCACAGACTGCATGGTGAAGTCTATTCGACATGATGCTCAGACCAACTAGAGAGATCTGCAGACATAAAAACCCTGTCGTAAGTAACGAAATTCTTTATATGAAAGTTCTTACAAAATTTAAATTTTTCTGATTTTTCATTAGTAAAATGAGACTCGATAAAAGAAGAAAAGGCTCACCTGATGGCAAACCCAAAACACAGGAATGGAACGATCAGCTAGATGAACTTTGAAGTTCAAAGCATCTATGATCTTTTATCGAATTCGATCCCAATCGAGTGACCCAATTGATCACTATTTTAACTATGAATTGGCCAAATTGCAAAATCCATATCTCTGATTTAAAGTGTCATAGCTCCTGCGTCATTCAGAAACTTTCGCTCACATTCACAAATTTCAATGATGCTTTCAAATGAATGCGATCCGCAAGATGGTCAAGTTTTATTGAGGCGCTCCTTTCCTCGAGTAGATTGTGATTTTTTTTTCAAGTTAGTTTGAAAATTAAACGAAGGATTATTAAATATGACCTTGAAGCCCAAAAACAAGCTAAAGTTGCTCAATCTAAAAATGGATAACTAGATATTTTAACATGAATTTTTTCTTTTTCCTGGATGAATGAAAACTGGGTAGACATGTTTTTTCCTTTTTCTTCTTCTTTTGTATATAAAGTATTCGGGAAAGGTTTTAGGATGCTTGTTTAAAAATTGCATAGAACCTGTTCACTTATACAAAGAATCATTAGAAAAACATGTATTATATTTTTTACTCAAAAAACGTGAGATTAGTTTTGCACTGATCACAAATTCTGTTATGATAATATCCTATTTTTAGTGATATTTCCTTTATAATCCATCGCGTATCTTTCGCTTATCCACTTTTTCTTTTAGCTTTCGAGTTTGAAGCTTCAATGGTGATTTCAAGGTAGGGTGGGCTTTAAACTTTTCTGATTTAATCATTTAAACATGTTTGAATCTCTCTCTCTCGCTCGCTTGCTTTATCTCTCTCTTGTGGCATATTTGATTGGCTATGCTATTTACGGTTGATGGGTTTATGCTGTACGGTTGTTACAATACACAGAGATGATCAGATGAATACCACATATGTTTGGGGGACATCGCAAGGCGAAAGGGCGAGAACGAATACGAGGGCCAGGGAGAGGAGGTACATGGCTAGCCTGCCCGCTGGCCACCCACTGAACCATACCACCACATCCTTCCCCCAGAAGAAGGTCATATGCATCGACTCCATCGTCCCCTGCTCCTGCTTCTGCATCTTCTCTCTCTCTCGAAAAGGTTTCCTTTGTTCTTGTGCTGCTGTGTAATTGAAGAGCAGCTCTGCTGCCAAAAGAATCCTTCTGGTCTAGCGATGGAACGGCCATGGAACCACCAAGTCGAACCGATTTAAAATAGCTTGAGAGACCGAACGAGCTCAGACGAGGTGCCGCTCAGTCGACTGTCAGATGAGGTTGACCAATATTTTTACCAGGCTTATTAACTAATTGCAATTAATAAGCCACAGATGGGGAACTGTTGTTTCTTATCCGCGCATCCTTTATTTAATTATAGTTCTTAGATTAGACCTTTGAGGCATCGGAATGAAGCCTCTAAAAACGATGAAGGCCGTGCTTCATCAGATTCTCGGATTCAAAGGAATTACCAGTTATTTAAGCAATTGGTATGAAGGATCTTAGGTTTGATGGTGCAGGTTAAAGAGGCCCTCCACCACATTAGCGTGACCTCATAAGGGCATTTAATTAGTAAAATAAGGGAGAATTAGAGACTGCCAGATAGCTGAAATCCGCCCACGCTTAGCATGCTACTGCTGGCACATTCTTTTTCATTTTCTCTCGGGAGAATTCTCACCACTGCTGGCAGGCCATCCGGGCCGTGAGCGTGGTGGGAGGGCTTTCCCAAAAAGCCAGCCGGGGCTGGGGCCAGCATGATTTATAAAAACTCAATGGCTAAGATTGTTTCTTATTCATCTAATATCTAAATGTAAGTCACAGCCCTTGATATTTTCCGATTCAGCGGGTAGAAGAAAAAGTGAGACAAAAAAAAAAATCAAACTAATAATAGATAACAAAGATGCCTTATTTAAATTTGGCCATCCAAGTCGTTCCAGTTTTTCAATCACATCCCAACTAATTTTTAAATAGTCGGACCCCTCAAATATAGTTGATTATCCAAAGTTATAAGTTAAAGTTACCTGAATATTCAATTTTATGACATGACTAACCCAAACACAAACAATCAGTCCATGAGTACGAGGATTTCTGTCACAAGTTGATGACGTGGGACTCAAATTGCAGCTACTGGATTGCTTGTTCCTCAAGCCTTGGTGTCTGTTCAACACGGCACTATCTTGCCAAAACCAGGTAAGCTTTGCATACACTCGCCCACTGCTCAAGAGTAGAAGAGAGCAAGTCAATTAGAAAGTGAAGCTAATATATTAATGTGATGACGTGAACAGCAAAAGAGAGATTAGATAGAGAAAGTGTTGTACTTCTCTCCTCACGTGTGAAATGATATGCCTCTTGACAACACTGAGAAAGTGTTGTATCGCTCTCTTCATGTGTGAAGTGATGTCATGCCTCCTGAGAATTGTGTTGTAGACAACCGCATAGAAGGCCCTAAGTGACTGAGGAACGAGACCCTGCCTTCATCTTCAATCTGCACATTTTCATGTGATCCACATTTTCATGTCGATCACGATATCAAAACAAATAAAATAATACAAATGACAAGTATGGAAAATTATTGATGATGTGCTGAAAATGAACTGGATGAAGTTACTTGGCTGGTATCTGGAAGGCCTCCTTCGAGGAGCAAAAAATGAAGTGAAAAGGGAGGTAGAATTAGCAGCCATCAGAAACCAATGTCAAGGATGAATTCAATACCTTTCCGATGAAAACTAAAAATCGTTTGCTAAATTATATAGCACTTCATCCGAATTGCGTGTCTTAGTGTTTAATTATGATGCTCAAGAAACATCATCACTTGCTGTTTCAGCTTTTTTTTTCTAATATTGTTGAAACGACAAGTGATGATGTTTCATAAGCATCAGTTAAACACTACGACACTTAATTCGGATGCAGCGCTATATAATTTAGCAAACAATTCTTAGTTTTCATCGTAAAGGTATTGAATTCATCCTTCATATTGGTATTGGTTTCTGATGGCTGCTAATCCTGCCTTCCTTTTCACTTCATTTTTTGCTCCTCTAATAAGGCCTTCTAGATACCAGCCAAGTAACTTCATCCATCCAGTCCATTTTCAGCACGTCATTAGTAATTTTCCATACTTGTCATTTGTATAATTTTATTTGTTTTGGTACCGTGATCGACATGAAAATCTGGATCACAAAAAAATGTGCAGAAAGGCAGGATGGCCACCCTTGAGGACATCCTCGAACGATTTGTGCAAGCTTGGAAGGCAAATCCGGTTCGTGCACGCACCGGCGGACCGGGGGTAATCTCGTCCCTTCCATTCTAGATTCCACAAGGTAGGACCCACCTGTTTCTGCATCCTAGGCATTCGTGCCAACCAGAGATAGATGGACCGACAGAAGATGGCGTGGAGGAGATGGGGGACAATTGGGATATGTATCAAGTTTACCATAATGCCCTCTTCGGGCGACCTGACTTAAACGGAAGATAACGTGCTATAAAAATACCATAAAACAACATAAAATGAAATAATGCATATTTTCTATAACCATGTCTTATGAGTATCTTACTGCCCAAAAAAAAAATGCTCTCATTATATGCGCCTTAATATTTTACACTTTGCTTTTCAAAAATTTGGAAGCTGTC
This sequence comes from Nymphaea thermarum, assembly GCA_011799765.1. Classification (NCBI taxonomy): domain Eukaryota; kingdom Viridiplantae; phylum Streptophyta; class Magnoliopsida; order Nymphaeales; family Nymphaeaceae; genus Nymphaea; species Nymphaea thermarum. Next base: position 78,468 of record JAANDH010001000.1, read on the forward strand.
TCGTCAATTACGTGGAAAATTAAAAGGTGGCAAAGCACTACAGTTAAGTCACATCTATACACTTTAGAGATAAAAAAAAAAAAGTTAATGCTGATTCATGAATTATTAATAAAGTGTGGGTGTTCAATTTAAATTTCGTTATTTTGAACTGCTGACTGACTACATCACTACCAATCGGGATTGTATTATGGATATACGAAGCACCGATCCAAAGCTCATGTCCCACAAGATTAGGTGTCAATCTGATTTGCCAGCCGAGAAGATCGTACATCAAATTTCAATACCACTGCCCGTGAAGTCTTGCAATTATTTAATTATATTTCAAAATTTAAACAAAGACCAAAATATCATTTTTGTTTTTCCTTTATATTCATTAAACAATTCTAAGTGCATAAACACACATCTTAATTGGAATCAGAACTCAGAAGTACGTGGGTATCAACCCGAGGGTCAACCCGAGGGCTGTATCGCCAACAACTGGATAAGGGTGATCAGTTAGGCCATAGGACTCAACCAAGGATAAATGGACCATTGCCAAGGGCCAGGGCTAGGCTGTCACACTAGTTCAATATAATATCTGTCAACTCATGACCAATGCCTCAGTTGGTCATATATATGTGACGAGCTGGCATAAAAAAAATTGCGATAGCTATGCAATATTTGGTTAGCTACATACCTCCTGTTATTGGATCTAATCATCTATGAAAAAGAAGAAGTTATCTTTATCTTCAATGTGAAAAATACACATACTTGACTGATGCCCAACCTAAAAAGAAAACCCAGCTCTTAGTAATCTAAGTGGTGGTTCCACGTTGTTTCTACTTCTTGCTACCAAGCCAATTTTGGAGTAGGTTTGTGAGAAAGGCCAATGCTCCGATTGTAGTACAAATTATAAGTGAATTATTTTTCTTTTATGCCTCTATATTAAAAAAAAATATCTCCAGCCAGACATCCAATTGTTTAACATATTAAAAAAGAAAGAGTGTCAGAAACTATACAGTGGAAATTAATTCTACAAAATGACATTTTTTTAAAAGTAAATGATTCTTTTGTTTTATATAAATAAGTTTTTTCTTCTTTAATTTGTCACTTTATTTATAAAAAAAATTGAATTGTGCTCTTTAAGTAGTGTTTAATTAAAAAAGCAACACTTTATTCTTGAAACACG
>JAANDH010001000.1:79735-99183 GCA_011799765.1 Nymphaea thermarum
ATATATATATATATATATATATATATATATATATATATATATATATATATATATATATATATATATATATATATATATATATATATATATATATATATATATATATTAACAACAACATGAATTTTTAAAACATGTGTTTTAAAAGCGCAAGTTTTTCTTATTAAATACCCCCTTAAGCACTTGCATGCATTTGTATGCGATGTTTAAAATACATTTTTTTTACAATGTGAAGCATAAATAGATTTAGGGCAATTTTTTTTTATGAAACATCATGCTTTGAATAATATTTTAAGAAATACAATGGTAAAATTATAGCTCTTCAAGTTTCAATGGATTGTGATCTATTGATGTCTCAAGTGGTGGGTTGTACATGTGGGTTCAATGTCTTTTCATTAAACATGCATAGTTTTTCACCATGGAAGACCACCATGAGCCTTGGTTACAAAATGCATAGAACGAACTTAAATAGTTAAAGTTTCTATAATCTTGGCAACGATAAACATGAGAAACTAAATCTGATTTTTGTGGAAATATTTTTTTTTTCTTTATCATTAATTTTGATTAATCATACTGAGATTCTTTCCTTGAATTTCTCTAGAACGGTTGTCTTTCAACCTTATCCTTAACATCATCCCTCAAACTAAACGATAGTTCTAAAACTCCAAGTTTGTTGCTTTGTAAAAGGTGATCATGCCATCTTTTTGGCAGTGATTCGGTGAACTCAAATTTGTTTTATAAAGTTTTTTGTGAAGCTAGATTGTGCTTTAGTAGCGATTCAGAAAACCCAAGTTTGATTCCTCAAGATTTTCTTCACAGAATCAAGTCTTCATTTTGATGGAGAAGACACCATGCATTTGGTCATTTGCAGGCCACCTATGGGCTTCATTGTTCTTCGTCAAGTATTCTGCTCTAATACCAAGTTAAAAAATAAAGAAAAAGCAAAACAAATAAAACCAGCAATGAAAAGATTCATTTAATTAAATGTGCGTGGTTTTTCACCATGGAAGGCTATCATGAGCCTTAGTTACACAACACATTGAACGAGCTTAAATAGTTGAAGTTTCTATAATTTTGGCAACGATAAACATGAAAAACTAAATCTGATTTTTGTGAAAAGATTTTTTTTTCCTTTGTCATTAATTTTGATTGATCTTGCTAAGATTCTTTCCTTGAATTTCTCTAAAACAGTTGCCTTTCAACCTTATCGTTAACACTATAATATTGACAATGATAAATATAGGAAACTAAATCTGATTTTTTTAGAAAGATTTTCTTTTTCTTTTATCATTAATTTCAATTGATCTTGTTGGGATTCTTTTCTTGAATCTCTCTAACACTGTTGCCTATCAACCTTATCGTTAACAGGGTGAGGCAACGATAGCGGAGGAGCGAACACGACAACACATAAGGAACTTGCTAAGGGATTCATGGAGGAGGCTGAACAAGGAGCTACTCTCGGATGAGCAACAGCAACAGGCCGCCTTCTCTCGTTCCTTCATTTACGTGGCTCTCAACACTGCGAGGGTCTTTCAGTGCATGTACGATTATGAGGATGGGGTCGGTGTTTTGGAGCATGAGTCCATGGACCGAGTCTATTGTCTCATTGTCGAGTCTATCCAGACTGCCTAAGCAAACCACCAGTTATTGTTTCCCACTCTATCAACCATGTTGGTGCCCATTAACTGAATCCTACTTATGATGCTATGTATCATCATGTAATAAATTAGGCACACTAATACATTAAATTTAGTTCTCTGTCTTTCTGTTTTTCTCTCTCTCTCTCTCACACACACACACATGTATGCACGCAGTTTGTGTAGTGTGTTTAATTACATTGGTTTGCTTCCAATCTCAACTTTACTATAACTAGAACTGTTTGACTAAGTGTGAATGGTGCTCCTATTTGGTAACTTGAACCAAAAACTATTTCAATAAACTTACAGGATACAAAATGGGTCTTGGTCAGTGTCAATATGAAAAGAAAATAAAGTTAACAAAGTCTACACACACACACACACACACACACACACACACACACACACACATATATATATATATATATATATATATATATATATATATATATATATATATATATATATATAAGGGCCCGTCATTATCTTTCCTCAAACTTTATTAATCTTCATGTTTTACACCGTAGAAATCAACACAAAAGTGAGTTTTGTAAACTTAAAAGGATGATATTGACTATTAAGATCTTGTTTTTGCATTGTAACGCCATTTTAGGTAGAGTTCTATTGTTTTGAGGATCAAAATTTACGTTTACATTTTGCACGAAAATAATATGGAATGTTAAAAGCGGGTGTGACAAATTCAACACACTTTTTCTATCAATCTTTTGTAAGAGATCTTCTAGATCCCAAAAGCAATAAATTCCAGAAATCATAATAAATAACAAGTTAATATTAAGTTCAAACTTAAGCACATTTGAAAGTGATAATGCGAGCCAATGCATATGAATGGCACGAGATGGTGTTTCCATTTTTTATACACATGAAAGATACGTATGAGCTCCACCTACTCGGTGAAAATCGGTTGAAGTAGGCAGGACCCAAGGGGTGGAGCCGGTCCGACGAATAGCGTTGCCAGGGAACTTCACCCCCAAAGCTCTGTCTCCTTGATTTCCTCTATTCACTCAATAGCCACCGGCAACCCGGATGACCGATGGCCACTCGTAGCACCCGTGACAGATGACATTTCCCTCTCGCCTTCTCTGGTTTATCTCCCATACTCACTCCCTCTCGATCTCGCATTCCCTCAACTGTTTTCTCTTTGCCCACCACCTGCAGCCCAAATGCACCAATGGCCTCCTATTCCGACTATTTTTCCCCAATTAAGCATGACCTCAAACGGAAGAGTCTCATGTAAAAAGAAAATAGAGAAGTGGTAGTTATGAGTAGCTGCATTCTACCGCTATACTTTTGAATACATGTGAAACATCTTTTTGCCATAATTTACTTTTCAGCCCATTGAGTAGGCATGAGAAGGGCACAAAAAATTGAGCAGAAAACATGTGTTTTCATTTATCTTCTTGTTTAGTAATGTACACAACCAATTTTTATTGGATCAAGTCAATTTTCATGTTCACCTATGGTTTTTGCCTTTTGTGCTTGAGATTTTCTAGCTATCTATTCTTTTGCTTTGTCCAGATGTCCAGCCTAGCATGTTTTCTAGTTGAATAAGAATTGGGTAGTCCTTGTTTTCCTTTATCCAATTCCCTGAATATTTGATCTATGGGTAACAAAGTTGATAGCGTGGAGGGAGTTGAGTAGATTTTCTTTTGCAAATCCACGTCGGATTTGTGTCATTCTTATTCCGTTCTGCCAACTGTTTGCAGAATGATCAAACTAGGTTGTGCACATATTTTTTGTAGTTGAACCATGAACTCATAAACTACTATTCAAGTCTTTGTTCGTTTTTATTGGTGTTTTTTCTCTTTTGGAGATCTCTTCATTAGTTTTATCATTATTGAGCAAGCAACTTGTTCAAATAGTTTTCATTTTCTATGCCATATACATAGAAATGTTGAGATCTTTTAACGTTAGCAAATGAGGTTGTAATATTTGTAAGCAGGTCTACTCCTATTTTTTATGGCCAATAGTTATGGCAGGACTTTGATTTTTATCGCTGATTTGTAGTGATTTTCTCTTTTCTAGATATCTGATGAACTTTTTCTCAGTAACCATGAAAAAAAGTGAATCAATTATCTCCAGAGCCAAATCGTCTTTCCTAGAATGGTGAATGAAATCTTCATCCATCATGACATTGAAACGACTGAAATTCTTAATTCTCTCATTTTATAAATATATTGACATTGAGTTGTGAAGATAGGTGACTTATGTAATGATTTGTGGTGCAACATGCTACTTAATGGATCAAATGAGCAATTGCACATAAGATTGGTCTTTGGTTCCAAATAGTTACTGAAAACATCTTAACTTCTAGATAATCAAATCAATACTTAATCATGATTTTTGAATTCCCAAGGATTTGAAACGTAAGTTCAACTATCTATAGTTCGTGATTCTATGGATATGCTTCTCTTCTTTATACCTTTATACTTTGTTGTCATGTTCCTTTGATGATGGCTAAATGCTACTTATTCAATTTTCTTCTAAGGGAACTACTGATTATTCTCTTGTTCTCTGCATATGATAAGACCTACAAGTGAGATGCAAAGATAGCACATACTTGAGGGTTTAGAATATTCTTAGAGCTTTCAACATGTCATCTACACTTATGAAGGATATGAAAGAATTCGAGTGGCTAGACTTGCTTCTACTCTGTGCTTTGACATTTCTCCTTTATTTGACTCTTGACATGCATGGAAATTGTTTCATTATTGAGTTGATTGACTTTCCATTTGTTTTCATGTTAACCTCATGGCTGCTCCAGAAATCGAACGCTGCTTGGATGCTAGAAATAGAAGGCAGCAAGATAAGAGCCTTCAACTTCAATCAAAGGGTCTTTGATGTGTTTAAATTGAAAAAAAAACTAATTTTTGGACCCAATATTTGATGACTTCGGCTCAGGACCTCACCCTATATGATGAGAGCTACACTTGAGGCATGTCCAGTTGTACCCATACCCATATCTGGTCGTGTTGACAATTGTACTCCGCCCTTTTACTAGTGTTTGTGTTACATAGATTGCAAGCTCTTCCCATCAAAATCAAATATACTACACTAGAACTATCTTTCTCGAGCCTTATGGGCATGATCATTATAATATAAAAGGTGCCCAGGCTTGTGCCTAGTCTAACTTAGACCCCCAGGCTTTGTAATTGCCAAGGCTAGTTGTACCTAGGCAACCTGCTGTCCGGAAGCACTTCGGCCATTGCCTCGTGAGCCTAGGCTCACCTAGGCACTCAACAACATAGATAACTTGAGTATAAGGTACTTATACTTGCACAAACACAATTAACTAGCTAGCTCATGAGGTTGGTTCACTTCACGAGTGAACCCACACCTCCAAATGCTTCCACCCGAGGGTTACACATAACAACAATAGTTTTGGCTAGCCGTCATAACAATATGGGAACAACTACCCTCTGCTCAATCATTTGCATCATTGCCTGCGGCAAAGTGTATTCAATAAACACAACATTCACATTCATCATCATAACAATCACATCTTTGAAAACTTAGCCAAACCACAGAGAGTAGTCTCGATCTCTGATGGGCTCATAGCTGTCCTATACAGTTATCATTCTACGATGTTTTCTAATGCACAATTGGGGTCGAGGAGACACTCGACTCGATACCCCACATCATCTGTCTTAAACAGTTATCAATTCAAGCATGCACATACAAATGCGTGATATTTCAAAAGAGACTTCTAATAGCTTTTCAAAACAATTTATATCATATGTCAATTCATGTACATGCATGCACACACTCATTCACAAAACAATCAATCAATCAATTGCATCGCAATCCTAGGATCCCACGACCCTAGGAACACACATTCATACATTTACCCCAGGCAGGGATTTGCCTGGAATGCTGCCATACCTGTGGCGCGCTCACAAACTCTTCCAAAATGCCTCGAGCTTCGAATCCGGTAGCTCAAGGTCGACGGGACGTGCCCGGTGTACTTGCAGACATAAACAAAATATAAGATTCCCACTAGATACCCAACAATTCAAACAAATACTAAACAAAATCATTGAGGCACGTGTCATCGCCTCAAGAGGGTGTCGACCTACAAGCTCTCCAAAAGGCCTCCTCCTTACATCTCGACGTTGCCACAAAACATCAAAACCCAAAGCCATCAATCCATCCACCACTAACACCTTTCTCAAATCTTTCTTTAATCCATGCATCAATCCCCAAAGGCACATCCGACTTATGTACGTTTTCCTTATTTAACTCCAAGATACACCCGTTCACAAAAACGCGTGCTACATGCTCACTAAAACGGTCCTAAATCTTCCCCACAGCATCACAAACTCTACCATGCTTCCCTATTGCTTCGAAAATTAACCCATCATGCTTAAATGGTCATTAAATACATGAATCATCGCTTTTCCAACATAATCATAAACTTTCACCAAAAACAAAATCTCTAACATGCGTCCCAAATCATCAATTCTAAACTCCAGCATGCTCAAACAGTAATTATACATGCTCTAATCGATAATATTCAATAATTTGGGCTAGATTATATCTCGCTCACCCCAAAACAAGAGTCCGAACTACTGTAACGTCTCCGACAACCACCTCAAGCGCTCAATCGATCCCCAAACGGCAAAAATCGTGCCAAGACTACACCACCAACACCACCCAGTCGCAGTTATGAGGGGAAGAACACGTTCCCCTAGCTGCCAAACCCACAATATAATCAACATTGACGAAAAGGGGCCTCAAGAGAGGGGTCTGCCAAAAAAAAAAACTTACGGTCGATGCTAGGGAGGCTGAAAACGAGAGGGAGAAAGGGTTCGGTCAAAGGGGAAAGAAGGGCAGTGAGGTGAGAGCACGTGAGAGAAGGGAGAAAGGGCAGGTGCTAGGGAGCAAGGACGCTGATAGAGAAACTGGCAGAGAAGAGAGAGCACAAGAGAGACGAGAGGGTGCAAAGAAGGAAAACCAAAGAGGGGGAAATCGAGCAAGGTAAAAAGGGGGAAAATGGCGTGAGGAGACGAAAGGGACGGGGAGAGGCAGACAGAAAGGGCGAGAGGGAGAGCTTACTTGTGTGCTTCCGCCGCTGCCGCCGTCGCCCTCTTCTATTCTAAGTTCCGGTCGTGGGTAAGGGAGAGACAAAGAGGGGAAACGAGGGAGAAGAGAAAGCGAGGGAGGAGAGGGCGGTGTCGGGCTCCTATCGCACGAGGAGCTCGGTTCTGGGTCTGGACCCCAACCCGACCCGTTCTGCCAAAAAGAAAACCGAGCATTACATCCTACCCTCCTTAAAAGAAATTTCGTCCTCGAAATTTAGATTACACCTCAATGTGTGAACAGATGTGGGTATCTCTTCTGTATGTCCTCCTCAGGTTCTCGTATGCTCTCCTTCAATCCATGGTACTGTCATTCCACCTTTACTAAAGGAATTCTTTTAGTGCGAAGCACTTGCTCTCTTTGATCCACAATTCTAATAGGCTTCTCTTTCATTGTCAAATCATCTTGCACTTGAATACCTTGAAAATCAATCACATGCGTAGGATCTGGTACATACTTTCAAAGCATGGAAAACGTCATGAACATGACTCAAGTCAGGTGGTAGTGTCAATCTGTATGCCACATCTCCAATCTTTTCTAATATCTCAATAGGTCCTACGAACCTCGGGCTCAATTTTTCTTTCACACCAAAACGAAAAACCCCTTTAGTAGGAGAAATCTTCAAGAACACATGATCACCAACCTCAAAAGTCAACTCTCTACGACGAATGTCGGCATAGCTTTTCTGTCTACTCTGAGCAGTCAACAAATTTTTCATTGTCAATTGCACTTGGTCGGTGTAGTGTTGCAATACTAAAGGGTTTTCGATCTTACCATCACCTAATTCGGTCCAACAAGCTGGCGATCTGCACGACCTCCCATACAAAGCCTCAAAAGGTGTCATCCCATTACTAGAGTGGTAACTGTTATTATATGCAAATTCTGCCAGTTTCACATATTTGTCTCATTCTCCTTTCCACTCTAAAACACAAGCACAAAACGTGTCCTCTAAGGTCTAAATGGTCCTCTGAGATTGCTCATCAGTTTGGGGGTGGAACACTATGCTCAGCTTAAGCTTGGTACTCAAAGCCTTCTGCAATTGCCCCCAAAACCTAGGGTTGAAACATGGATCTCGATCTGAAATGATAGACCTTGGCACAACATGCAATCTCACTCTCGCCAATATATAACTCTACGAGACTTTCCAAAGACTAATTGATTCTTATAGACAGAAAATGAGCGGACTTCGTCAGTCGATCAACCATCACTCATATGGCATCATGTTGTTTTCTAGTGTGTGGCAAACCAACCACAAAATCCATCGTAATGTCTTCTCATTTCCATACTGGAATATCAATTCTTTCCAACAAGCCTCCTGGCCGTTGATGCTCTGCTTTGACCTGCTGGCAAACTAAGCACTTTGCTACATATTCTGAAATTTCACGCTTCATTACAGGCCACCAAAAATTCATTCTCGTATCCTGAAACTTCTTTGTACTGCCAGGGTGTATAGAAAACTTAGATTTATGAGCTTCATCAAGCAACCGTCGCTTCACCCCTTCATCTCTAGGGACCCACAATCTATGTCGAAACCGCAATGAACCATCTTCATCTTGATACCAAAAAACACCTACCTTCTTACACTCTTCCACGTTCTTAGCAAAATCAGGATCTTCCTTTTGCTTCAATAAAAGCTCTTTCATCAAAGGGTGTCGTATCACGGCACTCATCCTTGTTTTGCTCTCGCCACAAAGGTGAGGCTACCATGCTATCACATCTTGCAACAAATTCCAAGAACATGTTAACATACTGCACATTGTTGCCAAAGCTTGCCTGCTCAAAGCATCAGCCACCACATTCGCCTTGCCTGGATGATGTGATATCGTGAAATCATAATCCTTTAGGTATTCAATCTATCTTCTTTGCCTCAAATTTAGATCCTTTTGGGAGAATATATACTTCAAAGACTTGTGATCAGTAAATACTTCAAATGTTGCCCCATAGAGATAATGTCTCCAAATCTTTAGTGCAAACACAACTACTCTCAATTCCAAATCATGAGTGGGATAGTGTTGCTCGTGTGTCTTCAACTGCTTTGATGCATAAGCCACTATACGGCCATGTTGCATCAATACACACCCAAAACCGATTCCTGATGCATCTGTGTATTCTACAAAACTAGAATGACCTGATGGCAGCGTCAGAATAGGGGCAGTAGTAAGCTTGTCCTTCAGAGTTTGAAAAATATGCACATGCATCTTTATCTCCTTGGCTGGGCTGTATCTGGGTGCATACAATATGGTGGCTCGAAATACACTTGAGGTTTTGTATGAACACTATGAGCTCATTTTCACGTCAAACAGATGTAGTGCTGACAGGAATCAGTGCTCCAAGCAGCCTGGGGAATTCACTCCCACAAGGACCACCCACTTTGCCAGGTCAATCACCCCCCCCCCCACATCAAGTCCATCCTAAAGCTGTTTTCTTATAGCATTTTTTGATTTTTTTTATAAAGTAATAGATATTTTAGACTTTTTAGTTTTTTCACAATCTTTTTCTATCTTTTTACAAAGACTTTTTATTTTATTTTGACGAAGAGTTTTTTTATCATTGCACACTCCTGAGGACTTTTCATGCACTGCGCATAAGCAGCTTCATAGGCCTTCATGGTTTGTAGATTTCATTTAATTTGCATGCTTTTACTCTACATGCTTTACATTGAAATGTAAGTGGGTTTGTCCCAAAAGGTACCCATCAATTCTAAATTCTTCAATAGCAATGAGGGAACAAAACATTGCGACTGATGACATGATTTAACATTGCAACTGATGACATGATTTTAGATTATTGTATCTATATTACTTTTTAAAGTCACTGGCGTAATTTTTTATTTTTCTTTGGCATGCAAATGTGGCAGCCCATAGTAGTGCTTTTGCGAAATTGATACCCATAATCTAATGCTTCTGAAGGGGAGGACAGCCAAATTCAACTCTAGTGGTGCAGGGACCTCGCAGAAAGAAAATGCAGTCATGCAGGAGATGTGGCCATGTTTCCTTCATCTTTTGTTTTCCTACATGCTGAGTTAACCATGATGGTCAAGCTTTCAGAAGCTGATCATGTGTTTTTCGTCGATTTCTATAAGGTTTGAACCCTCAGTATCAGTGTTATAGTTTAACCAATTAAATTGTAAGTCTCTAAATGCAATTCATTCACTTCAGGGAAAATAGAAGAAAATAGAAGATATAAAAGGAGTCTGTGGATGTGGAGAAGACACAGCCCGGTGATATCACCACTAACATCAGTCTGTGTCAACAGAACCAGGTCGTTGAGGCATTGGGATTTAACTTAGTTGACTAAGCCCTCTTGCCATGTACATAAATCTCTTCGAAAGAAAGAAATGTGAAAAGTATTGCTCATCAAGGGGGCTTATGAACAAACTAGCAAAGGATGGCACCGAGATGAACTTCTCTTGTTGGCACAGAAATTCCACCCAGAAGAATTGATTCAGGACGAGAGGAAAAAGGAAAAAGAAAAAACCTGCACTTTTTTTTTATGAAAGAAAAGGGACAGTAAAAGAATGGAACATTCTTTTGGCTGACTTGGTTGATGATAAAATGCATCTTAATACTTGCAGCAAAAAGTTATAACAAAGATGTATCATATACTTGCGAGAGTCAATGAACACTTTCCCTATTGACAGACAAGGATCTTCCTACTAATTCCTCTACACCCACCATTCAAAACAAGAAAGAAGTGATAAAATTGCTCAATCTTGCTCATTTGAATTTGGGAAGACCCATCAACTTCTCTCTTGTCTGACCGTTGCTTACCGGGCAAAAAATTTTTACGCAGAACAAGTAAAAGAACTGCAGACGCAGAAGCTACCTAAACAGGTAGAAAAGAAAAAAAACAATAGAAGAGAGACAAGGAACTAGTTGAAAGTAAAACAAGACCACATCTAAGTTACGGCAAGTAGCACAACATCTTTGAGCTTGTGTACCATTACTATTATGGCGTGCTTGGCAACAGGCAGCAAAGAAATAAGAAGTTCCCAAGTTGAAACTCAAGGTGTTACATATATTGCACCATGGAGAAAGGGAGAATCTTTCTCAAATATGATACATCTTTGTTTATAAGAGAAAGATTCAACTCTAAAAAGGCTAAGAACCAAAACAATCACCGACCCACCTTTATAAGTCCTTGAAAATCTCTCACAATCTTCAATACAAGACTAAATTTCTAGGGTGTTACATGAACAACAATGGATCGTAGATCTTGAGATCTTAGAACAAACCGAGTCTCCCCATTTACCACTGATCTTGGAGAAATTTGAAGTGCCTTGTGAGTTGGTGTTCTAGAAGAACACATTTTCACATGAATTGAAAAGCAATTTAAAGGTCAATTCTTATCCATCAACAGCATACATCACCAATGCATGGTTAAAGTTTGAGCGCAACAACTTAAAATAATGAGATTCAATGGGGGTTTGTACGTGGTCACCAACATAAGCTTTTATTGGACCCAACTGCCATTTTTAAAAATTATCTCGCCTGATTGGCTTCTCTAGTTTAGGTGTACATAGGCGTACCTACCAGTTTCCCTATTAATGTTATGTGACCCACAATATTCCAAAAACAAAGATGAAGGATTTAGGAGGCCGGTGACTGGTTGGTAGCTGATCACTGGTTCGAATGGCATGAGCGTCAACTTTTTATATAAGTTGAAACAGGCATAAATCAAAAAACATATCTTAATTAGCCGCAAAAAGACTGGTTTGAGCTGATTGACTTGTTCCACGTCCAAATAGACAGATCTGATTGAACAATCGGACTCGAATTCAGACCTGTATCTTTGTTCTGTGTAAAAATAGGATTCAATGGGCATAAGACCTTGTCTGCAAGTACTCTGGATTCATGTTATATTGTGTATCTGGATCAAAATAAACAAATCTCTCTCTCTCTCTCTCTCTCTCTCTCTCTCTCTCTCTCTCTCGCAAAATCTTGGTTGGCAACGTCTTACTTATAGATATCACAAGAGTTCCTGTGCTCATGCAACTAAGATTTTTCTTTTTCTCTCTCCGTTTCCTTGTTTCCCTTTTAGGTGAAGTGGTGGATTAGATGAAAGGTTTGAAGTTATCGTGTTGGTATCCTTTAGTTGGTCACATCTCACAAATCATTATCAAGCAATTTGTTGCTTGTTCGTTTCTTTGATCTAACACCATCAAAAGAATCATGTTAGAACAAGAGGGCTCATTCAATGTAAAATTGAAGAATTTTCTTTAGACGAAAAGCTACTGCTAGGAGCAGTTTTTCCCTTTCATTGCAGTAAAAGCTACTTGGGGATAGAATTAGGCAACTGGTTGCGAGAATCTTATCGTGTTTGCATGTGGCTGCATGCATGGGGCCTACGAAACATTCATAGACGAAATCTTTTGGGGAAGATTCCTCTCTGCGATCACCGGCTCCCCAAACAACCTCGAACCCCGAGACAGTGTCGGATAATATATTATATACACAGATTCATATCGATAACATAGTTCTCATTTCAAACCATATATAAAACACATGTATATACATATGTATATAGTTGATAAAAGATATGCGATGTATAATATCCAAGTGAGCTTCTTATATGTTCAATAAAAAAAAAAAAACAAAAGAATTTTCAACAACGATAACTGATGTAATTTCTGCTGCCAAATTATCTGATTCTTTTCAAAGAAGTAACATTTGTGAAAGAGCTTCTTGTATGGGGATGTAAACTCGTCCTTTCACATATTAAACAATAACAAGAAGTTGCAAAAATATAAACTTGGCTGTGGTTCTTCATGGCGTCGCTTTCATGGGCGGGACAGAGGCCAAAGCATAGGTATATGCAGAATATCACAGCCAGCACAAAGAACCTGGTTTTCAGAATTAATGAGAAGACGACATCATTTGAAGAGAATCCTGACAGCAAAAAGGAATGGTCGGATTTAAATGGATTCTTGTACTCTTATCAAATTTGAATTTGAAGCCACAAAAAAGGGAAAGAGAAGCCTCGCTTGCCACGTAGTTGGTTAATAAGATAGAACACGGCCATCAACCATAGTTTCAAAGAAACCGGGTCTCATAAACAGTGCATGGCCAACAGACCAAGCACTTGAAACTCAATCTGGGCTCGCTCGAGAGAAACACTACAATAATTGAACGTGTAACGTCACCAAGCTACCGAACTGAGTACGTCATCGGTTTGAAACACTATAGAAAGGGCTCTGTGGTCAAATCTTTTATTAGGAAGTGTTGGATTTGTAGATCTGGATCTGCCCATTTATGGAAGGGTCCAGATCCATGCGTCTCCATTCACTGGAATGGAGACTTCCATTCAGACTTCCATGGGAATACCAACTTAGCGTACAAAGAGGCAATGAGGGAGGAAAGTGTATCGGAAATGAAGAGAATGAATATGTTGAGTTTTTCGTTTTCCATTCATTTTGGGGTCAAGTGCATTCCCGTGTATAGGAGTTATGAAACCAGAAAACTCTCTAGACAGAAATTTCTGTCTAAGGGATACTGATACTCCAATAGGAATTTTAAGGAGCATGCCATCCAATGGGTAAATAAGTAAATGTCAATGAGGTGCAGATACATACACAAGCAATTTATATGGGCTTGTGTGGGCAATTGCCCACATGTGCCTCTGCCACTAGCTCTCTTTTTTGTGAGAAGTACATGTGGAACAGGAGCCATATACATCAACCTCTTCTTCTTCTTCAGCTCCTAGGAGGGATAGATCTGAACCTGAAAAGAATGTGATTATGAGAACTGACTAATTCTAAGTCAAAGGGTCAAGAAACTCAACGCCATTATTCCTGAACAACCTGGAGCCGGGTCTTCTTTTCGCACTATTATGGGTACGGAAATAATGGTTAAAATCGAATTCCATTGTCAACTGCTCCTATTGGAAGCCTATGGATTCGAGCCATAGCACATGGTTTCATAAAACCGTACGATTTTTCTAATCTAAATCAAGCAGGTTTTACATGAAGAAAATCTTGTTCAGCATACGTGGTCTACCTGTCAAGAAGCGCTTGATTTCTCCTGAACTTAGATCCAAGTGTCTGACCCTATCTGGGGTTCACTGTGCATCTATAGTTCTTCTAGATTTGACAAATATAGGTATAAGATTCTCAATATCGATCAAAAGTATGAATCTCAAGATAGAGAGCTAGAGTTATCTAACTTGAAGTTCATAGATTTTAAGTTTGTAATAGTAATGCTTACAATTTTAAGATGTAATTTATGCATCTTTCAGTTGAACTTTAAAATCCAATTAAGATTTCAAAGCACTGTTGGCATACCCCCTTTAAGTTGATCAGGATCCGAGCTCAAGGGCTTCACCTATTAAAAAGTTTGTTAATTCAGGGGAACATTGACCTTATTTAATGCAGCTTAACACCTGGTTTTTCATGTTCTTGCGTTGGAGAACTTATTTTATGATATTGAACAAATTCTGACTGGGACGGCCAATCAGCAACTTGTCTTGTTTATCAGACCTAACTGAAAGACAGATGCATTTTTTAATTGCTTTCTCCTTCTTTCGTTTTGCTCTTTTTAAAATTCCTCGAGGTTGAATTCTTACACTCCTTTATCTCCAATACTCCATGGTCATGTGGTAGAGATTGGAATCTACAATATGTGGGGACTCATGAACCCCCACAAAAGAACAAGCTACAGGTGTGAATAGAAAAATTCCATCCTCTCTCTCTCTCTCCTTCTTTGGCTTTTCAGAATTCCGTATTTTCCTTCACATGATGCCTTGGACAAACAGTAATGACAGCCAATAACACTATAATGTATTCAAAAGTAAAATTAACAAATGCATTCCATTAGATTGTTGGGCATTAATCATCAGAACAAGCATAATTATATAACTTTAAAAATGTCCTGTAGCTACTGTTAGTCACAAGTCTCGAACCAGCTCCTCAAAGTTTCACCCACCCCATTAAATTACAGAGAGGGAGAAAGAGAGAACTTTCCAAATTAGGGGACGTAAGATCCTGCTTCAAACCCAATCTTACGACTATTTATATCCTGGAATCCATTGCTAGGTAACTAAAAGTTAAAAACATGTTGTTAGAAAGCAACTGTGGAGGAGTATTAGATGGTTGGTAAACATCGATGATTATTTTACAAAGATTTGTGTTTTTTTTTAGTAATTTTTTTTTTATTTTTAATGATATAACAAATTATCAGGTATTTAGAAAATTTTGTGTATATATATATATATATAGTAGCCGTTACTTCCCGGTCAACCGAGGGATTTAACCGAGGAAGTGACAAACTCGGCGATTTATTGGCAGAAGAGTCGTGGCTAGTAGGGGCGGGGAGAGTTGGACCCACGGAGGGTGGGTTGCTCCGCCACGTAGAGCACAACCCGGGGATACCTATCCGATGTGGGAAAGAAGATTGAGGCGGAGATTCTCGGGCCAGTCACTTGCCGGGTCCAAAGCGGGTCCGGTTTGGGCTGGAATGCGCTGGATCCATGCTTCGGTGAGAGTAGAAGCATCGCGTTGAAGGAGCCGATCATGCAAGCAATATTATATGATATTTGGAGAGAGATCTAAAATGTCTGCTACCCATTTTGAGGACAGAAACAGAACCATCACAACATTATCATATCATAAATGATGTGTGAACTCTTAACTTCTGCCCACTTACTTTGTTAATGATGCGATAATAGCGCCTGAGGGGAACTTTGCTGTTGTTGAACCTTTCATACGTAAGCAGTAAATAAAAAAAAAAAAAAAAAAAAGTCTTGGGAAACGCAAGTTCTAATTAAACAATAATACTTATCTAACATATATAATTTAAGGTGAACAGGATATTAGCAACCGGAAAAGGCCGGACAGTACCCCCTCACTCTCCTGGGGTCCTCGACTATGTGAGGATTAACGGGCGAGTCGGCCCCGTCTTTATCACCTTAAGAGAGTAGGAGTAGCATTCATGAGAATCAAAGCACGAATGTATTGGTCATGTGTCCATCTCTTCCTTCCTCTCGTGACCCGCTATGCTACGGCTCTCAAGGCCATTGTAGAGAGGTGTAGTTAGATATTAAATTTGGTTGACATTTTTTTTTTCTACTATAAGCACTTGTAATGGATGTAGGTTGCACTTCGATTTGGATCTGGACCTCAGGAATGGACCCCAAAAGTCCTGGTCATCAGTGGGACCCGATTCATGACCTAACATGACTGCACCATCATGTGAACCGCTGCCGGTTCATCTCCCTCCGCCCTAACATGAGAGAGCGTTTGGTGGGCGGCCATCACGTGGCGTGCTCGAACGCGGAGACCACGCCCCACTGCCGCTTCGAAGACCTTTAAATCAGTGACAGCCGTCCGATCTCCGAGATCGGCACACGTGTACGTCTACAGTACGCGGACAACGTCCCCACCATTTTTAAATACGAACCGCTACGTTATTTTTGTCGTTTTTAAAGTTCCCGATATGTCAGCGTCGTTTGAACCGCAGTCAACAAATTCTTCTTGCTTTCTTTAATCCAATGAACTTGAAATTGAGGTTCTCTCCCGATAACAACAGTACAACGCCTTTGAATATCGGAGCTGTCGTCTTCAAACCCCCAAGATGGCCAAGAACTGGTCCGCTTCATATGGACATAAGACACATTTGAAAATGACAAGCTGGTTGGGCCAACTGGGTTCCATCGTCCAGTCCTTGGCTAGGAACATACTAGCCTTGGAATTTTATGTGTTCCGTATTAAAGTCTCTCGATCCAGGTCTAGTTTCTAGATTAATATAAATTATATCTTGTCAAAATATTCATGTCTATTCCTTTGTTCCAAATCCGAAACATAGAGAGTATTATGTAACCATTCACACGTATTTACTTTAAACTCAAAGAAGAAAAAAATTTAGGACTTATTCATTTTGTTTACAAGTTTTATGATTGCTTTTTAATCGCTATATTTTAAGTTTATTGAAAATATTTGGAAGGCTTATCGATTACCGTAGTAGTCATAGGCGGCTAGTCATGCGTTTGAATATAGTCGTAGTTTTGGATCAACAAAATGAGTATTTCATCCTATAGTCTAAAATTTGAGAGTAGAAGCTCACACCAAACCTTTTGTCTCCCTAGGGTATAGGACATGGTTTTAGGACATGGTTTCGGTGTTTTTGGTGTTGCTTTCATCGTATTTCAACTTACACGTCAAATCTCCCTAGTGATTCGAGGCCTCCTTTTAAAGTATCAAGAGTTGACTCCCCAATGATTCAAAACACAAACTGACTGCCTGTCACGTTTGAATGTAGTTGTAGTTGCTTCGAAGTTGAGTTTGGTCATACTTGGTCAAGCCAAAGCTTTTGTGGTTACAACGTGGTATTCGTTCCAAAGCTTTATTTGTTGAGGACCTTATTAATGTCAACTAGGTTTGCTTTTATGAAAAAGGGAGTGATAAAAAAAAGGTTTCTCAAACGCACTCCTGAACCCTTTCCCTTAATATGGCTTTGTGATTTTAATGGACTTTTGCTAGTCACCGTTATCCTTTTCTTCCAAGTTGTCTTTTGAATGATCATTTCAAAGTTTTATATTCAATGTTGTGAATGATTGTTCACAAACACAAACGGAACGGAAGACAAGCACAACACTTGAGTTAAAAAGTGTATCATAAGTTCATTTATATCTTGAAGCAAACCAAAACCTTGAATGTATAAGGGTAGTCTTATGCCAAAAAGATTGTTTCCACTAAGTAATCATTAAAATCTTTATATTTGCAGTTTTTTAATAAGAGTCCTTATATTATCTACTTGTTATAAAAAGGTCCTCCACGAATGCCAAACGCCAAAAGAATTTCAAGTGAGAGAGAGAACTATGATGTACCACTTAGAAAAGAACCTAAACTTAATCCTTTCCCCTTATTCTTAGGGTGCCGAACTATATTGGTGCCAAGCCAAGTAAGAGGATAGCGTACATTTATATTAATAATAATGTGTTGTACCTCACATATCTAAGGAGCATAAAATCTACACGAATGTTTTTTTCTTGCACCAGTTGTGTGGTTTCAATAGCTGGATAAACAAAGTAAATTATTTCGCACTACATGAAATGAGGAAGAAATATTTTATTCAAATTCTTCACCGGAAAAGGTAAAGGAAAATAGGCCGAACATGTCACTACATGATTTAGAAGAAAGTGTTCTTTATTTAATTAATGAAGCTGCAATCGACCCCACTAGAATAACAGAGAGAGAGAAGAAATGTATTTTCCCGCTTCTTGCCAGTTTATTCATTCCTGCAAAGCGACA
Source organism: Nymphaea thermarum (assembly GCA_011799765.1). Taxonomy (NCBI): domain Eukaryota; kingdom Viridiplantae; phylum Streptophyta; class Magnoliopsida; order Nymphaeales; family Nymphaeaceae; genus Nymphaea; species Nymphaea thermarum. The sequence goes on from JAANDH010001000.1 coordinate 97,709, forward strand.
CTGTCGAGTGCATTCCGCACTTTGATTTTAAAATTTCCGGGTGTCGACATGATGGCTTCACTTGGTGCACGTTACCGATTTATATCGAACCTATGGGGTGGAAACGTCCACCGGAAGTTGCTTTCGTCTTGTTTAGAAAAGAATCTTGAACCAGTCAAGTTGGTTTGGAGTCTTTGTCAATGGCGACACCTTTGCCAGCGGAGGAGCAACAAAGCAACTATTTGGTAGCTTTTGGGAAGCACTACTTCACGACTTTGGTCAAAAGGTCTCCAGTTTAAAACCCACGCGGACACCGAAAAAGGCATTATAAAACAGTTCTCAAACAGGTCGCTTATGACCATATTCACGTTGAAAATCAGCGATTTGTGATATGTTATTTTGCAATTGAGTTTTTACAGCTTCAATAATATCACTAGATATTGTTGAATCTCCCATAATAAGTATGTATGTACATGTTCACATATGTATCTCCAACATTTTTCTTTAAAAGAAAAAAAAACTGATGTGATGTATAAGCTGAGTATTTTATTTGATGACATCTGTTATAGTTGTTTTTATAATGTACATGTTTCAAGAGCTTACATACATAGATACCGGAGTTCAACACTAGAAAACAGTTTTCATCGTGGTTTTTAATAAGATAATGGTTTATGGTGTTTTTAGCAACAGTTTATTGTGCTGCCAGAATTTTTTCAGGCTTTAGCTATCTAACACCCATCATATTTGAATTCTCATATATAAGTGTGTGTCATGACCCTTCACGGTGAATATGTGATAAAACAATACAAAATGCCCTGTTATATTTTAAATATGCACCTACCTATTAAAAACATATAAATTTTAATATACTACCAATAAAATATAATGTAAAATTTTGTGATAGAACTAAATGAATCGTGAGCGATGAGTTTCATTGTTTACGAGAGACACTTGTCGGTAACCGATGGTATCGTCAATAATTATGTAACCTTTTATTGACGGCCTCTTACGTTGTTAGTAAATGTTGCCTTGTTTTGACGGTATTTTCCGTAAATAAGTACTGAATTTTTAGTGACGGCAGAAGAGGTTGTTGGTGAAGGTTAAAGTTTTACTGACGGGTCCATTACTATAAATAAATTTTAGCTGAGGGGATTGTCTAACCGTAGCGAAGTTGTCTATACTGATGGGGTGTTCTTGCCGTAGTAAAATTATGACTGATAGTTTTTGTTGGACCTTTTGCGTTGTGCAGCGGAAGTCTCCCTTTGGTGGATGCAGTGAAGTCTCCAGCAAGCGTAGTAAGCTTCCCCTGTGAAGAACAACAAAAGAGAGGAAGAGGAAGAAGATAGTCTTTTTGGGGGTTTTCTTCCAAGGGGCTTCTCACGAGTTATGTATTTCTTTCAAGAGAGCTTGCTAGGAAATTATACCCTAGCCCCTTAGGTTTTCCCATGCCCTAGCTGCGGTTAGGGGTGAGAGATTTTAGGATGGGGTTCCCTTTA